>WBMZ01009040.1:0-137183 GCA_013400975.1 Atrichornis clamosus
TCCAACAGGCTTCTTTCCAGCTGCGCAGAGCTGCTCCCCCCACGCCTCCCACACGCACACACCGTTCCCCACCTCCTTTTGTGTTTTTCTAAACCGTATCAAAGACTCGTCCCGGGTGATCAACTATCCCTTTGTGTTTTGATCACCTGTCATTTACGTATTAGGACTACACTGTGCTTCTGCCAGCTGTCTCCCTGGTAACTGACTGGAAGAAAGAAAGAAAAAATTCACTAAGAAACGCAAACCCACCACAAACATTCTCCTGCCCCAGGTGACCATGGTAGCGGTCAGTCAAAGGACAGTGACCAGCTAGAAAGAAGCCATGCCCAGCATAGCCCTAGCACAGGGGTTAGCTACCAGGGATTGGAACCACAGCTCCATCCTGAGCAAAGCTCTTGATTTCCCCTTGATCCTGTGCAGGTATTGCAGCTTGCCAAGGGCCAGCTGGGGATAAAGGGCAGCAGGGACTGAGTTGAAGGAAATGGGGCATTTTTGCTTGTGAAAATCCTTAGGGTAGGGTAGGCTGGTTTCTCAGACCTTAGGTTGTGTTTGTGTTGTATGGGTTATGTACGTTCTTCGGTGGATGTATGGTTTGTGCTGGAACCTTTGGGCTTCTCTGAGGTTTTGCTTCCCTGGTGTGTGGCAAGAAGGGTTTGCTGAGGTCCTTTCCCCATCTTGAGGGGAGGTGGGCCTTGCACAGGTAGAAATAAGAGACATGAGCCAAGTGACTTGGTTGCACAGCATATGAGGGCTGAGAAAGAGACAGCAGTCATGAGGCATCAGGGCTTCTTGCAGTCCTTTGCTTTATTGTTACATGTGCTTATGTGCGGCAGCCTCTTACTAATTATCTAAGTCGTGTTTGTACAGGGTAATAGGCGAGTAATGTTCATCAAAGGAGAAGATAATATATTCTTTCAAAAACTAAAGATTAAAATCTAAGACTCAAGAGGCTGAGGATCTGTGCATATGCTACTATCCAGTTCCCTGTGCAGGGCTGCAGGAAAGGGCTGGGGCATTAAAATGAAAGACTGTTCCTGAACCTGCCAAGGGAAGAGAAGAAATGTGTCTAACAGTGCATGGAGGGACAGCATGGAGGTTGTTTTGCTTTGTGTTGTTTTTTTTAAATCCAGAATAAGTCCTGCCCCCTCAGCTGCTTTTGGAGCATGATCCTGGCTCTGTTTTGAATCCCCGACCCACGACTGCAAAGGAGGACGTGTATTTTCAGAGCTGTCTGTTCTGGTTTGTCAAGCCAGAACTTGGAAAGCTATGTGGAAAGGAAAGGGATTCCCAGGGAGAAATGCTTTCGATGTCTGTGCAAAGCCAGTTGCGGGCAATTCCATCCTGTCTTGGTTTTGGTGACATGCCAAGACCATTCTGTGAAATGGCTTTTTGATATTTATCTCCTGGTTGTTTTTTTGTTGGTTTTTTTTTTAATGGGCTGTAGAATAGCTTCCTGCCCAGCCTGGGTTACAGCCAGGATGGGGAGCTCTGGACTAGAATGGCTGTTCTGGACCAGAGGCCTGCTCATGCTCAATCATTATTTGCCAGTGGCCACTAAACTTTTCCAAAACATGCTTTATCGAGTGTGCAGCGTTTGTTGTACCACGGTGTAGATAGTGGTCTCTGGAGAAGGATGAGAGATTACAGGCCATCTGGTGCCTTTCTGGACCTCGTATTTCAACAGGAGATGAAATAAGCTTCTTTTTCCTCATGGAGAAATAAACCCTCCCTCAAGCATAAAAGCAACCTGTCACTTTCCCATATCCTGGAGAAGGGCCATCGCTGCAGCATGAACTTCCTCCCCGCGTACTGGTGAGGTGAGGATGACTGGAGGGCTGGAGCTGCTGTTTCTTGATTAGGCTGTCCAGAGCCAGAGGTCTTTGTGCTGGGGTGCTGCAAGCAGTGCGCACGTGGGCCCAGGAGCTGCTGAAGAGAAATCCCACAAGTGGCAAGGCACAGTATAAATCAGTAACCCTGGGTTAGCTGGGATAGTGGGATAGTGGGGTAGCCTGGCAATGGGAACTGGCCTGCTGCTGGGGCTCAGGCTCATAACTTAGGGGAAAACATGTCCAGGCAGTGCTAGTTTTCTGTCCTGTGCTTTTGGATGAGGTTTGAATTGCCCAAACAGGCCAGGTGACTGTGACTGCCCTTGGCACTCGTGTGATGTATGCATCGGTCACGGAACAGGGAGATGGTGGTGGAGTTCTCTCTCCCATGCCCTGTGCAGTCCTGTCCCTGTCTCTCATCACCAACACCAGGCTCTCCCATCCTAAAATGCTTTTGCAGGGCTCAGCTTTACACCTGCTTTACACTTAGCTAAAGCATAAGCTACCAGCCAAGTAAAACAGAAGTCCAGGGTTAGCTTCCAGTTGTCCTGTCCCATAAGCCTCCTTGTCCAGGGGGCCAAGTATGGGAGTCTCTGTCTCCACATAGGCAAGCAGTGTGGTCAGGGACAGTTACTTTTTTCAGAGCCTGTGGGTGGAGGATACTTGAACACTTTCAGAACATATTGATTTTATAGTGTTTAAGTTGGGAAAATAACAGGGGTTTGTTTTTTTTTTTTTCTTTTTATGAGTTACCTGCCCTAGTCAGATTTTTAAAGTTACATGGTGCCTAAATTCTTTTTGAATATAACCCCCCCTTCAGGCTCTTTTGCAGTACAAGACAGGGGTTGGTATTTCCCTTGCATTTGGGGGTTGTTGAACTCAGTCTCACTTTCCTGTTTCTCTGTTCTATTGTCAGAGGAGGCAGCAGCAAAACTTTTGCTATTTGGCCTTGGGGCACCCGTGATGCTTCACATGAAGAGGAGAAAGGCAAAAGAAAGTTAGAGATACTGATCTGAGATGTTCTGTATTTCCACATGGCTGTGTGTGGGCATCTGGGGGAGAATTGTGCTTTGGTAGGTTGATGTTGTGAGAGAGGCTGGTGAGTAAATGTGTTGCTGTTGGTGTTTTGCATTTGTGAGACTCTGGACTTTAAGTAGAGGTAATTTGTAATCTTGGTAACACTTTCCAAAATTCCTTCCCTCTCTGGAAGGGTGTTTTACTGCCCATGGGCAGAGGTGTCAGCAGCACCTTGTGGTTGTTCTGGCCAGGGTCCATAGGGCAGGCTGACGTAGGACACATCGAACGATGGCAAAGCAATTTCCCACCCTCCGATCCTATCAATAGATGCAATTTCCCTGGAGGGCGGGGGTGTGTGAAACTCAATTGCTGCAGACAAAGGCTAGTTCTGGTTTTGTGCATGACATGGTCAAGCAGCAGCAAGGCTGCAGGCTGGAGACATTTTCACTCGTGGTGGAGGCACTGTCCCATCCTATTTAATAATAAATGAGGTTGCCCCTGTGTGGCACTTCACAGAGAGCCAGGCCTTTGCTCTCCCTTGTCCTCTGGTCCCCAGGGCCTCTGTACTTATCATGATGGAACACCTGTGATGGGCAGTGGTTATACTGCCTCTGTCAGTAACCCTTGTTTGCATCTCATACCCAAATCTATCCTCTTTTTCCTCCACATCTATCACATTTTTCCCACACTCCTGTGGTTTTGAGGTCAAACATAGCTGTGCAATAAGGCTTCTCCCTGTAGGAAAGCATTGCAATACAGTTCTACTGGGAAGTGGCATAAGCTCCATCAATATAACTGTACTTATGCTGATTTAAAACATCTACCTCAGAGCTTTTATTAGCATAAGCCTCTTAATAAAGGGGGAAAAAAATCATATGAGCTACTCCAATGATGTAACTAGACCTAGGGGCACATTTACTTTAAAGTTAGGTTGGTTTCACAGAGTATGTGATTTCAGTTAAATCTTCCAAAGTATGTGACTACACTTCTATTTATGTTCCATTCACACTAATTTTAATTTATATTAAGTCCATCAGGATCAAGTTTGAGCTAAGTTGAACGCGGTGTTACATTTCACACTGTTTTTGATGGATTAGAAGCAATAGAGGTAAATCTTCCCTTGTGGGTCCCTTGCAGTTTAACTGACAGAAAGATGATCAGGTTTTTTTCACTACCTTTATCAAAACAGCCTGCAGGCACAGGCACACTTTCATCAATGTGACTATGTCCACTTATTACCCAAATGGTCTTTAAACTGGAATAATCATGCTCTGGTTTAATTTAGCCTAATTTGTTTTGATTTAGATGGGCAACACTGGTTGGTTACGGGTAGACAAGACCTCAGAGAACACCCTGTAGTGGGTAGGTACTGCTGTTACACAAGTCCTGCCAGAAGCCCTTCTCCCTGCAGAAGTCCCATGGTTGGTGTCTGTGATAGCTCTCTCTCTTGTTCCCAGTGCCCTGGGCTCATTGCTGGTGTGCTGGGCATATCACAGGGACATTGGACACCCAGTTTCTCTCAAATACCCCTGTGGCAGGGACGATAGCTGGGAAGAAGGGGGTGAGGGGAGGCTCTCCCACACCTAAAATCTGTTCCCAGATCCCACCATGGACACCTCTGCGGCCACGTGGAACCTCCGTGTCCCTGTATCACCTGGACCCCAGGCATGCTTGCACTGTGGGGACTCCAGCCTTTGCAGCATCTTTGGAGAAAGCTGAAAGCCCACCGGCAGGCGTTTTACTCTCACCAGTGCTTAGAGGCTAACCAGCAATCAGCTCGAGAGCTTGCTGGCAGCTCCTGGGAGGCAGGCACTGGTAATTAAACCTCATGCTTTGGAAGGGTAACTCAGGTCTGGCTTTGCCCATCAGGAAACTGAATCTGTGTCACAGTGAGATGCTGTAGGTGTCAGCCCCATCAGAAGGGTGGGCTGGGCTGCCCACAGGAATGGGCCGTCCTCGAGCACCCCTGCCGGCTGTGCTGTGCCTGGGGAAGGAGACGTGACAGTGCAGAGGGCTGAGCTTTCACTGTGCTTTAGCTGTAGACAAAAGCCACAGACATGATAATCTGTGTGTAGCAGTGTGCTTCTCTTCTCTCAGAAACATCCATGTATGCAGCCCTATTCATTTCAATCAAATGGAGAAAAATGGTCACGCACCTAGAAGTGCTTTATCCGTACAAACTGGAGGTGAAGGCTCTTTGTCGAAAGAAAGAGTAGGGAAAATGCTATAGAGACCTCTTTGAATGCATGGATTTTATTTTAGTGGCCTTTTCTTGCTCTTCTACCTAATATCCCCCTCCTCCCATAAGACATCTCAGGACTTGTCAGACTGATCTTCTTCATTTTGAGCTGGGGGACTCTCTTGGTCCTTCACGTCTTGCTTGCTGACCAAGAGCTCAGTGCTGGTAAATCTTTAGCAGAGGAAGTTTTTCTCCAGGAGTTTCTCAACCACATGAGTTATGGTGAGATGCACAGGACAAACAACAGAAAAAACACTGAGCTTAACAGAACTTGGCTGTTTCACAGCTGACGAAGTCTTACAGACAGTATATCCAGTGACTTTATCTCACTAGTTCTCCCTGTCTCCAGAGCATTCCAGGGGAAAAAAAATGAATAGGTGTGCCCTGAACAAAAGTGCTGCAACTCAATCTTTCTTTTACAGGTCACTTTTAATCTCCTCCAATGGTGGAAATTCGTTTTCTTTTCTTGTATTTATTTTCAGTTTTGTTCTTGCCATCTTTCTTTTACATTTTTTATTCCTGCACCATGTTCTGTTTTGTTTGTGCTGCTGACAGCAGGAGTGATTTAAAAATACCCAGTCTTTTCCAAGACATCTCCAGATGTAATTGTTCCTAAGGGCTCCTAGCAGGTGCAGGGACAAGTGGCAAAAATGCAGATTTAAGACCAGTGGCTGAGGGTAATTGTAAATAAAAGCACTACCTGTGAAAAGTATTGGACAGGTTTCCAGGGGAAGGATATTTCAAAGGAGCTGTGTGCCCTGGAAACAACCTGACAGCCCGTGGAGAGCTGTAAATGTTTGGGGCAAGACCTTTCCCTATGCCATCCCAGCTTGACTGGGAATGCTCAAGATCAGGGCTAGCCGAGGTTCTGGCATTTTTTCTGGGGAGAAGAGGCCAGTGAGGCTGACAGGTGATTGTATTACTGGGTATTAACAGTCCAGCCACTGGTGACAAAGCAACTCTAGACCCCACAAGAGGGGGGTCTTCAACAGGCCACCTGGGTTAGGAGTCATACAGAGCACCTGTGAGTGGAAGCTGGGAGGACTGAGCACAGGAATTGTCCTACCTTACCTACCCTGGTCTTGCACATTTTCCCTGTCTGTTCACTACTGAGCACCGTTTAGGATGAGATGGCTTGGCTGTCAGGAGTCAGACCAGACCGGAGCTCTGAGCCTGCTCAGGGAGGAAGGAGGCCCTATTCCTCTTTCTAAATTATCCTGGAGTGATTATACTTCTGCTTATTTTACAATGATTGTGTTAATGATTTTTGCAAATGAATTTTAAACCAAGAGATGTCTAGCCTGATTATTTGGCTGCTTTCACCACTATCATTGCATCCAATAGCTGTTATTCAGAAAACACTCTTTGCACTTGTGTTTACTCACACAGATTATATGGTGGGGTTGGGCTCTTTTGCTGGATACTTCCCAAGCCACCAAAAGCTTTGGAGGTGGCAGCCCAAATGCTTTGAATGCAAATACTGAAGCCAGCAAGTATTTGTCTGAGTATCTGCCAAGCTCTCATTTTCTGAGAACACACTGGTGAATCAAAATTTAGCCTCATGAACATTTATGGAAAACAACCAAGAGAGCAGCTCCAAATCCCATTTTTCCAAACGAGTTCTGTTTCTCTTCTAAGGCATGTCCCCAAATTCATTTGGGCTTACCGTCTGTATCTAGTTTTCACCAAGTATGAAATATCCATGTACTATCTTCTTTTTTGGTCCCACTTCCCTTTCTTCTGGAAAAGAAGGGGTTGCTCAGACTGATGCTGAGAAATGTTCTTGCTCTCCAGCGCCTTTGATACTCACATCCTTCTTCTGCCTCTAACTCACAGAACAAATGTGATACAGAAAACAGTTGTGGGTTTCAAATTCAGTTTTTATCCTTTCAGTGGAAATGGCTGCTTTCTGGCCTGTTTTCTCTCCAGACCAGAAGTGCATGAGATGGGGAGATGGTTTGCTGTTCTTCCAGTGAAAGGCGTCTGCCTATGGCAATTGGTGTTTCCAATCAACCCGCTGCTGTTCTCAAGTGTTCCTCAGCCAGCACTGTGTGGAAAGCTGTGAAAACACCTATAACAGGCTGGTTCCCTTAGGCCTGAGATCTGTACCTGCCCTGCAAGCAAATTGCTACTGTCTCTCTCTGTCTTATTATTTTAGAAGGTGTCACATCAGCCACTGGGCTTGAGGAGAGATTGAAGACCGAGAGGGAACAGTGATGGATGGGCTAATGCCAGACTCAGAAAAGGGTGAGTTGCGATATGTTGATAGCTGAAGTTTCACTCCTTTTGACAAAAGGAGGCCAGGCTTTGCTGCTGGCTCCTCTCTGAAACTAGCTGCAGATACAAGCTCTAATTTGGTTGATTTGGCCAAAGCAAATCTGGCCTGGTAACATGGCATTATGTTCAAAAAGCCCTTTCCCAGCTTGGGCCCCATGGCAACTGCGAAGCAAGCTGGGCAGACAAGGGAGAGCTGAGCCTCCTACATGGTCCAGCACATCCAGGGCTATGCCTGCACATTTCCCAGGAGACAGGAGAAGTTCCCCTCTGCCAGTTCCACTTTCACCAAGAGTTGCACCATAGAATCACAGAATGGTTGGGGTTGGAAGGGACCTTAAAGATCATCCAGTTCCAACTCCACTGCCATAGAAAAAGCTCTCCAAGACACTGTGAGCCTTAGTTAATCAGGCAGGGATTTGATCTTGCTCCTGCGGGACTCAGCTGGCAGCAATTCGGTTAAGTGTTCCACAGCACGATGGGCAGCAGTGATTTCCCTGCTCTGCACTATGTGCTCCCTGTCCCTGCAGGTCTGGCCAGTGCAGCTGTGCTCAATTGCAGAGGTACAGAATGGGTTTTCTAAGGAGCAGAGGCAGCACATTTTCACTGGCTTGTTTTTTATCCCAGATAAGAGCCTAAAGGAAAGATTTCTGAGTCGGATGTAGTTTACTTCTCTTTTAACATCATTAGCTGCTAAATAAGAGGTACTCAAGCTCTCAGAGTGGTGTGGGGGACACAGGCCCCCTGGAAGAGGAGAGAGATGAGGGTGCTCTGTCAGACCCACAGCTCGCTTCCAGAAGGGATTGCCACTCATTGCACTTGCTTCAGCTCAGAGAGGATGCCTTTTTGTCAGGATGCCTCCAGCCTATGTGCGATCCTCCCACTCAGCTCTCAAAGCCCTCTGGTTTTACCCAGTAAAAATTATTTTTTCTCAATTTTCCCCTCTTGCCAGCGTTCCTGGCACTACTGTTTATCTCCTTTAATGGCCAAAATAACCTAGTGGGGGTCTTACTGCCTCCTCCATGCTCTTCTAGTGACCCCTTAGTCTGAAATGTGATCTTTAAACATATCCCATTGGTAAAACATTGGCACAGATGGAGGTGGGGCCACAAGCAGCAACCTCAACAAAGCTGTAGGGCAGCATGTTTCCTCTCCCATCCATATGGGTTAAGGGCTTTGGCAGATAAGCTGTGACGGGTTATGGTGTGATTGCCTGCTCTAAGGGGGAACCTCCTTTTTATAAGGTGAGTTTTGATAACAAGGAATAAAAAGTGTGGGATTACCAGGGTACCCTCAGCCCACCTGAGCATCTATGGAGCTGGTGCAATGTCATGAATGGGGTGAAGCAGCGCTTGTGTGGGAGCAGGGGGGGAATCAGATCACCGTGTTGTCTCCTCAGCACTGAAAGACGCTAAATGTACTTTTGTCACTATTTTAAGCATCCCTAGCTCTGTTTTCACACAAAGAGAGGAGCTGGTTAATTGCTAAGGTGTCATTTCTGGGGAGAACTATATTTTAATTCACTTGGGCTCCTTCCCCTGCCCCTCTGTCAAAGCTGTCACTAACGAGGTGATGCTCACAGCGCTGGCAGCTCCCCTATGCTGCTTTTGAGAGCGACTTCTCTGTACTCCCAGTGGATGTAAATTATCTCAGACCCCCCCCAAAAAAAGGAAAGGAAAATAAAGGTTCCACACAGCCCATTTTAGAGCCAATGACAGGATTTACACACCAAGCAACTGGTTATTCACATGCAGCTCCTTTCTTGGCTGATGATTGGTACCTGACACTTCAAATGAGATGTATCCATTTTCCTGTGGCTGCCCCCTCCACCCCGAAAGCCTGACCCACCGCCAGCAATGCACTTGATCCTTGGAGGAACTAACAAATCCTTGTAGGAACTGCTGCAGAAATAAGGGTTCAACCAACCCCTTGCAAACCTCTTGCCTGCTGACTCCCTCTTTTTTTGGTTGCAGGTCCTTTTGCTCTGCCCTCCCTCCTGCCCATGCCCTTGGAGCCTCTTCTCTCCCAGCGACGTGTGATTTTCCAGTGGCTGTGGGACCCCCCCGCCCCACACCCACGACATGCAGGGTGTTGATTTGACTGGACGTGAACTCGAAGCTCATTAAGGACTTGTCAATATGGGCAATGAGAAGCTGTGTGGGGTGAGACGGAGGGGAGAAGGGCCCTGTGGCAGGAGGGGCTCACAGCTCCCCTCTGTATGTGGGAGCAGGTCCGTGTGTGCATCCCTGGGCTGGTGTCTCCGTGAGCAGCTCTGCACACCCCAAGGACTCGCCACCGGCTTGCACCGCGAGGCAGGTGAGTCCACTGGGATGGCAGTGTCTGGCCTTGGAGGTGTGAGCACTGGGGGCAGAGAAGGGAACACTGAGGTAGTAGTGGGAAAGAGCCACCTGCCCCATGAGCATCCCTGGGGAAGAGCTGTGCAGGTGCTGAGCTCTCCGCTATCCGTGCTGGATCAGATGTGGGGCTGAGCGGTGCAGCACCCTGAGGACAAGGCAGGATGCAGGGTTGTTTCTGTCTCTCAAAAGGTGGATGGAGAGATGAGCAAATGGGGACAGACCTGCCTAGCGCTCAGTTGGGGCAGTGTGGAGTGGGCATGCTGCCCAAAGCAGGAGCAGGTTTTGTCTATGCTTTACCCACAGCTGCACCACTGGAACGCCTAAATTTCTTCTGTCAGTTGCCATTGCCTTTGCAATGTCCCCTTGGTCAAGAAAGACACCAGTTGCTGGAAAGACAGCCACTTTCCCATCTGTCACTACCGTGCAGAGCTAACTGGATTCCCTTGGTGTTAACAGGCGAGTGCAGCAGCCAACCTCCAAAACCTCCTCACTCTGAGCAAAGTCCTGGGCTGGAGAGGGTGTTTCTGCTGCAGCAGAGAAGCTGGGCATGAACCATCACTCTCTCATCCTGCAGTATGGGTGGCTGGGAGGGAGAGCAGCCTGCTGCTTCCATCCAGGCAGGGTGAGAAGGGACATAAGGGTCCCATGACCTGAAAGTGGTATTGGGGGCCGAGATATTGGAAAGCTTCTCACAGTGCCTATGGGCTGGGGGCAGATGTAGAGAGTGCAAATGATGGCTCAGTAAAGATGCTGTATCAGCACTTAGGTGAAAACCTGGGGCAAGTTTTCCTGGGGAGGGTCTCCAGTGGGTAGGACTCAGAGGATGGATTAGGTGATATGCACACAAGAGGCATGGGTTCAGCTGCCCCTCCCTGGGGCTGGGACAGACCTTCCCAGCCTTACATGTGGCAGCCTCAAGGATCAACTTCAAATAGTGTCTCAGGCTCTTGGCACCCCTGCATAGAGGTCCTGCAAGCTCTGGTGGTCTGTGGCAGTGGAGCTCAGCCTCCCTACATGTACAGCTGCTGAGATGTTTCTGGGGACTATGTCTGTGCCCTTCCCTCCTGTCTATCTCCAAGAGACTCTGACCCTGAAGGAGGTGATTCACTCCTTAGGTAAAACCCTCCCAATCTCTGTCTCCACAGCACTGGAGACCTGGACAAACTCATCCATTCCCTTTCTCCCCTCCTACCTCCTCCCTGCTCCCTATCTCCTGTGAACGCTTCTTGGAGCTGCAGCCTGAACACCAAAGGCTCCTCAGTTTGCTGGTGACCTTGATGTGATTCTCCAAGCACCTCTTGGAAACCTCCAGCACACTTAATCTTGGTTCTCCTCCCTCCAAAAGAAGCTCTGCAACAGTTCAGGATTTTGTTGTGTGGAGAACAAAAATCAGGCTGAAGACATGCAGCTGGAAATGTGTTTTCTTCTGAAGAAACTTAATGGGCACCAGGAACAAGTAACTAATGTCCTTATACTGTGGGTGGACATCCCCATGACACTGAGTCCTGTTTGCTGGGGACAGAGCTGGGGACAGTGTCATGTCTGGCCCCTGTGGACAAAGGCTGTGCCTGGCCCTGGAGGGCCAGGGTCTGCACCCTGGTGTGGACTGGCTGTGTGAGATGGGCTCAGGTCTTCAGCCAAAGCAACAGGGACAACAGCCTTTCCTTCCTCTGCCTTATCTCCTGGTCACAAGTCCTGGGGGAAGAGCTGCTCCTTCTGCACTGCTGTATCGAGTGTAGCACAAGAAGTAGGGAGAGGAGAAAATCTGAATGTTAAAGTGGTAGAGATAATAATGCCCAGCTAGTTGCAGGTACATCCTGCGCCGCAGGGGATGGTGCTCTTAGGGTAATGACCATGTTTTCCAGGCTATTTTGAGGAAGACCTCAGCCAAGGAGCTGGAGGCTAGCAATGCTTTTGCATGGTTCCTGCAGAGGCAACTGGCTCTGCTGTTCTCTATTTTCCACCCCTAAAATGCATATGAACAAAGGGAGCCTTGTGGCAGCCTGAGGGCTCTGGAGCACAATTATCTCTCTGGTTTCATGGAGAAGGAGAACAAAGAGTTTGGCATCTGAGAATGAACACAGATTTTCTCTTTGGCTTGGCTGTGCTGCAGCAGGGAAACAATGTCTTGCTCTTTGTGGTGAGACTAGTCTTTTTGGAAGCTGAACACATGTGCCTGAGTGGGGACAGGCACTTTCACAGGTGCCGTGTTCTGAATGATGTGCTTGGTAGCTGCTGTGACCCTGCCTAGAAGGAGTAGGGGGAAGGTCTGTGATTTTCTCATCCTTCTCTCATTTATCTTGCTCTTTGTGCTTTCATCTGAATGCAGTAGCAGAGATTTTTTGAGGCAGTGCAGGGTTTTTACCTGCGCATCTTACTCCAAGAGTAGCGGGAGCTGGCCAGTGTGGAGCAGGCTGAACTAGTCCATACCCTGTGGGTGGGTCATTTCCCCAGCTGTGAACTTCCCAGCGACAGCCAGTCCTTCGCTCCTCTGCCACACAAGGTGATGAGAGATTGCTCCCTGGCAAGGCTGGACACTTCAGGGCAGACCCTGGATCATTCTCATGCTTGTTTGTGCTCTTTCCTTGACATTTTTTTTTCCTTATTCACTTTTCCAGTATTAAATTTTGGCAGCAAAGTCCAAGGTGACTTTCTCAAGTGAATGTCATCACTTTCCATTGCAAGACCAATTTGCTCTGTTCAATGCCTTCATAAAAAAAAAAAAAAGAGAGAGAAAAAAATTTCAAAAAACCTCAAAGCATATCAAGAGAAATACAGCAAATAACCATTGACATTATTTCCAACATCTCTGGGGCTACATCAAATCCAACTTTACGTGTATGAAGTTATGCTTTCTTCCCCCTCATGCATTGCACAGCCTAGCCTTTTACACAGCACTGGTGAGTCCTGATAAGATAGGGCAGTTTACCCCTGTGAAGGCCAAGTCTCACTGAAGATGTTGCTGCAGATCAGGATTTAAGCTAAAATCTTGGCTCAGAGGCACAGTTTTGGTAGGGTAGTGGCCAGCGAGCAGTAACTCAGGCTGCATTGACTGAGCTGTGACAGTGCAGCCTCTCTAGGGAAAAGAGAGAAGGGCCCAGCAGGGATGCCTGTCCACATCCTGATGGCAACGCCTGGAGACCATGCTGGGCTGTCAGGAACAAGCAGAGGAAGTATAAGGCAAGTAAGAAATTCCATCTGAAATTTCCCTGTCTTTGTCCATTTTTGGTACTTCTGCAGCAGTGATATGCTCGCTGAAGGCACTGGGGAGGTTTTTTCACAAGCCTTCCTGGAGTGGGATTGTGCCTTAACAAGGAACAAAGCGGGTCACCCCACCAGCCTTCCTCTGGAGGAGCACTAACCTGGGGCTCTTCTCTCCCTGCATTCCCTACTTCTTGGGGAACTTTGAGAGCTGTACTCCTTTTTCATGCAAGGGTAAAACTCGACAGTAAACTCAAAAAGTAACTGGGATTGGGAGCAGACAGATAGGTCTTTGCAGAATAAAACTTGGCTAAAAATGGCTGTGTTGCTTCAGGCAGGGCAAAAGAATACCATAGCAAAACTGTATAAACTACCAATACCATGAAACTGGCATCCCAGCTTGCACTACATAAGAAAGGGAAAATGCTTTTTAATTTAATCAGCACATTTAAAATAAGCAGAAATAGACCTTTAATCTTTTTAATGCGGTACTTTTGCTGAGGAAGATGGAGACAGGGATGCCTTTAAGCAACTTGTCTTTCCCAGTCGGGAAGCCTGCAGTCTGCTCAGACACTGCCATGGAGGGAGTGGGATATGGTCCGGCCTCAATCCTCAGGGCTCTGATTGGGTCAGGACAGTCTGTAGGAGCCAAGAAAAGAGTCCTGCCATCTCTCTGCTTCCTTAGGAATCTTCTCAGGGGCCAAGATGAGTTTTAAGTGAAAGCCTTAAAGTGGTTCAGAGGCCGCATCATTTGCATCTTTCAAAAGAGGCACAAACCCCTTTCTTTCCTTAGGGACAATGTAAGGTGTCTACAGACACCCAGGTGAGAGCAGTAGTGGTGACAGCAGCATGGGATGAGGAGCCAGAGGAAATTCAAGTGGGTGTCTGGAGACAGGCAGGGCACTGCAATAGCCTCCTTGTGAGACAAAAATGAACGTGGAGTGTGAGAGACTGCCACAGCCCTCCTGAGATCATGGCTGGGGGTGCAAAGGTCCTGTTCATTTAATGGTTAATGAAACATGGCTCATGCCCCAATTGCCCCCTCTGCTCATCTGGATAAGGTTGTGGTGTGGTGCCAAGCCCACCTGCCACATTATTAAGAGTGACGTGGGTGACCCTGGGCTGCTGGTGGAAGAGGGACATTGGACAGCAGCTGCAGGTCAGACTCGAGCATCAGCAACCCAGATCTTATGCAAGAGGGTGGAAAAGGGGGTGGATATGGAGGCCACCCAGCAGCTCCATCATCCAGGAGAGCTGATTTACTTTCTTCTCACATCCTCTGTGAGTGCTGACTTTTCCTGCAACCAAGCAATCACCTGTCTTCAAGGGAAGGGAGGTGAAAGGTTGGGTGGCTGCAGTGGCACCTCTTGAGCAGCATGCAGAGAGGGCTGTGAAGCACAAGCCTGACTCAGCTGGCAGTGATGCTCCAGCCCTGAGTGGGCTCCGTGTGAGGCCAGCACCCTGCCAGCATCCTCAGGCGCCCACGGGGAGGTCTTCCCCCAGAGCCTCCAGCTTTCACGGATGCGGGAAGCTCAAGCATATGCTGCTGCTGCTGCAGTGAGCAGAAAATGACTGAGAGTCTGCCGAGCCCTGATCGGCCGGTCACGGCTCTAAACAAGACACACGAGCCTTGGGGCTACTTGGCTGTCATTAAAATGGTGTGGATGGAAGGAAAAGTCTAATTGACTGAACAACAGCCTGCACTGTGTAATTAAACTAATTGTGGCTCTACCTGCATGGGTCAGAAGTGATTTGTGTGGCTGTTAAAGCACTGACAAATAAGAGGTGGGGAGGTGTGTGAAAGTATTTCTTGCATGCGTTTCCATAGGTCATTTTGCTGCTTCATTTCGGGCAATTTTATGCTCTTGAAATTTTTGGTTTCTGTCAAATTTGAGGAGATTGTTAATGTTTTACGCTGAAGCAGTGGAAAGTAAAAAGGTCACTGTTGTTAGCAGTTTCAGGTGGCAGAGTTTCAAGTGGCAGTAATACTTCTTCAGTGCTATTTTCTTATTTGAAGCAAAATCCCTCAAAAAAAGAAAAAAGGTCTGTTTTCCAGAATGTTTCAGCCTGGCTCTGCACCTGCTGGGGACCAGGCAATTGTTTTTATTGACTTGAGCAGCAGAAGATCAGGCCTTCTATACAACTCAGTGAGACACAGGTCACTCCTTTACTGCAAGGGGTTTATGGCACTAGCTTTCACTGATAGCTTGGAAAGTTCTGGCTTCAGAATATGGTGCATTTGGAAGAAATTGAACGAGAAATCTGCTATAGTGTCATGTTTAAACTCTATGACCTTGTTTTCAAGTCCTTGCAAAGCAGAGCCCACCTCCAGCTTGTAGCTCTGCTCTTATTGATTATCATTTTGAGTCCTTCAGGCGTTTTGCTGTGCTCAAAGCACCGAGTGCTTTTCAGAATGAATAATCTGACATGACAGAGAGCTGCTGAACCAACTCTGCTCTCTCTGGGCCGTCAGCACAGGACAGAGTCCTGCACTTGTGCTGGAGGAGACCCATGTGGATAAGTGGAGGGGCTGACATTTTGTCCCAGTAGGACCACTTGTCCAGCGGGTGAGCAACACAGGAGTCAAACACTTAGCCTGGGGCCACTGATGCCTGTGTTTTTCCTGTTCAGGGCTTTGTGTCTGGGGAAGGACATGGCACAGCCGGGCTGTGGGAGATGCACGAGCCCTTCTGCCCTCATCATCCATCACTGTAGAGACAGGACAGTAGGTGGGATGAATCCTCAGTGGGTCCTCTTGACTGTTTTTCTATTTCTTGACTGTGAAAAAACCTTTATAAATGTAGTTCCTTCTTTCTGAGCTGGAGATGGAGGACCTCACTTCTCAGGTGAGAAGAAATTGCCAGTGTGGTCAGCTGCTCCTTTATCATCCTACCCCAGGTGTATGAATTATGAGGTGTGACCATCTAGCTGTAGAATTCCTCCAGAACTGTGGCAGCAGGAACAGGGAAAAGAGAACATGGAGAGCAGGATATAGAAACACCTTTTAAAGATAGCAGCTTACCTACTGGTTTTTTTCTATGGGAAAAAAAAAAAAAGTGAGCCAAAATGGCTTCTGCTGAGTCCAATTTGTTGTGTCTCCAGGCATAGCTAATTATCCTGACTTAGCCTAGCTCTGAGTTCTTCCTAAGGGTTTTGGTGCTATTTTTCAGTTTTGATTTATAAATTGTCTTTATTTTACCTTCCTCCTACATGTTCTGTATAATCTTTTTGCTCCCTGCCTTAGTGAAGAGCCAGGAGCTGGTGTGACAATGCTATCACAAGGTGTAGGATGGAAATGGGATCTGTTAACCAAAGCCTTTGCTCTGAGTGTTCTGCAATGGTTTCTTCTGGCATCTGCCTCATGGGCTATGCAAAACAGTTTCTTCTCCTCAGAAACCATTTCCATGCTGCCACTTATCCACTGCTGGGCTTACTGCAACCATCTTTGGGCTAGAGGAGTTGTGAGGCTCAGCATGGGTTCCTTAGCTTGGAGGGTTTGGTTACAGACATCATCCCACAGCAAGGGCATTTCTGACTTCTCCAGTGGCTTACCAGAAGGAACTACAGTTATTCCTGGTTCAGCCGTTCCCATAACACTTCATACAGTTTTTCTAACCTCAGTGTTGAATTCTGTGAGGAAACAAAATCCATCTGTAGTCATCACGGGGTGCTCACTGTAGTAAGCAGGAGTCAATACTGCCATTGAGCCTGGACTTGAGAGACCATCTCTGTCCGGGACATTTTAGAAACTCTAGTTAATGAGCCTTCCAAGCATCCCATGGGACAAATGGGTACCCTTTATTTAGGAGACTAGACTGCCAATAGTAAGAAGCTCAAGCAAGGCCAACTTTAACTGCTAGAACATGATAACTCTTTACAGTATTGCTTTCTTTTCTGACACATCTACTTTGTTTTTCTTTGTTTTTCTTTCTTTTTTTCTTTCTGTTTGTTTGTTTTACAATGTTTGCATCTGTGAATGTTTTTTCAAGAGACTTCTCTGGGAGTTTGTAGCACTGATCAAATGGGCTGAGAAGTGTGTGAGAGCCAACCCCATGCCAGTTCTGTGTTCTGCACTGGCTGAGGGCAGATGCTGAGGGGAGAGGATAAAACCAGGAAAAGCAGGGAGTGTTACTTCCTTGTAAGAGTTCCTCAACCTTCTACAACTTTCAACTCAGGGTTTTGCTAAACTGTGCTGGTAGATCCTGGTGGGTTTTCCTTCCATTATTTTCCTATTAATTTCCTTTTTGAACTCCTATAAAGTCTCAGCATCCAGCATCTTCTGCAGTGGGGAGTCCCACAACATAGCTGCACATTTCCTGGAATATCACCTTTTGCTCTTTTTGAACCTACCACCTGCTGGTCCTGGTTTAATCCCTTCTAGTTCTTGTGTCAGAAATGGTGAACACTTGTGTTCAGTGACACTGATACATTTATAGGCCAGTGCCAGCTACCTCTTCCACAGAGGACTGGATCCTGTTTCATTTAGCCTCTCTTCACATGGAAGTTACTCTGCACTTTTAAGCATCCTTTTGGCTCTCCTCCATGCCTTTTTCTGACTTTGCAATAGCTTCTGTAGCAGGAAGGGAGAACTGCACTTAGTTTTCAAGACACGAGTGCAATATTGTTTTAGACACAGGTGTAATGGCATAGCCTGCTCTTGCTCTCTTTCCGAATTGTTTTGGTGTGATGGTTATATACTTCTTAGGGCCTCAAATCAATGCAGGTATTAATTAAATTTGTAGTCAGGCTCATCCAATTAATCATCAGGACTTTGGAGTCCTTTGGTTAAGTGGTATTTCAGTGATTAAAAGGCTGGCTCTAGTCACTAGCGAGCACCAGCTGAATACACCTGGGGATTACAGTATCACATGCAACTTGGTGTGCAGGGAGGAGCTGAGCAGAGCAGTGATTTCCTTGCCAGATGTTGCAGGTGCACAGCTGTGAACACGGCTGTGTTGCTGCCACGGCAGGGGATTAAGGCATGGGATTGCAAAGTGGGACCTGTCCATAGCAGAGGTGCCACTGCAGTGCTGTGCTGTCACAGCCGTGCTTGGCTCCGTGGCAACCTCTCAGATGGCTCCATGGCTGGTGTACTCAGTTTTGGGACCCACACCTGGGAGCTGTGGCACCTCCATTGTGCTCTCCTCCACTGTCACCCAGCTATGGCAGATGTGTTTCTCTGCCTGGACTGCTCTGTGGTGGGTCACCCACAGGCTGTGGTTTCACTGCATGTGTACTGCTCCTGGAACTTTTCCTGCAGAGCATTGGGATGAGAAGGAGATGAGAGTTGAGGGATTTGTTATGTGCTGGTAACAGCCAAGTCTGACACACTACATTGACACAGGACACCTTCTTTCTCTCCTTTCTCATCAGGAGCTCTGCCCAGTGCTTCCCATTTTGCTCGGCCAGGACAGAAGCTGCCTTTCCTGCTCCTCCAGCCCCCTCAGCAAGAGTGGACATACATCTGAGGCACTATGGGCAAGATGGACAACACCTCTGTGGAGCTGAACTCTCCCTCTGAGGTCAAGCAGGCAGCCCTGGAGGAGTCGGAGCCCATCAATCCTGAGGTCATGAGCACCAAGAAGAAGAAGAGGGAGATCCCAGACAGAGGTTCTTGGAAGGGGAAATTTGACTTCTTGCTGTCCTGTGTGGGCTATGCTATCGGTCTGGGCAACGTCTGGCGCTTCCCATATCTCTGTGGCAAGAATGGAGGAGGTGAGAGAAATGCACAGTGAGCAGCCTTGCCCCTGAACAGGCTTTGGGTTGTGGGGGTCTGGGCAAATGGTTGGTCCTCCAGATGAGAGTTCTCCCTCATGAGGGGAGTTATTAAGTTGTCAGAAGCCTAGTTTCCATGAGCTGTGGGCTTTACTAGCAAGTGCAGGCCAGGAAGAACAGTCCAAAGAAATAAAACAAGAAGTTTGAGTTCTGTCAAGCTTCTGCAGTCCAAATTTGCAGAGCTACATAAAAAAAGCACCTGGGACCTCATTTGTTTACAGGGAGGGCTATGCACATAGGCACCCAGCTGGATGCTGCGGCACCTCCAGGGAAACCAGTTTGTATCTCCTAAAGGTGGGGTTCTCCCAGTCCAGTGTATTCTCAAGGGAATTCTCCCTGCCCAGCTACAGACTTTCTGCACAACTTGAATCAAGTCCAAAAACACACTTCTGTGCCTCAGCTCCCCTCTAAAATGGTGCTTTTTCTTCAGCCTTGTCAGGGAGATGCTTTTGTGGAGGGGAGTATGGACTGTTGTCAGTAGAGCAGAGGTTTTTTCTTCTCCTCACTCCATGCCCAGCTCTCCCATTCCTTGTGCCTGTTACTAAAATAGTCTTCCTTCTCCCCCATGAAGAGCTGCTCACCTCCTTGAACCATTTTACAAACTTCCCACACAAGCCCAATGCCCTTTTCCTCAGGTTTAAGGCTGCATATATAATTTAGTATTGTCTGCTAGTCTTCCCACATTGCTCTTTGCTTCCCACTTAGCTCTTCCCTGCCTTGAGTCCCTGTCCCAAATGCCACATTCATTCATGCTGCTCTGAGGGTCTCTTCTCATCTTCTTTTCCATGTCTTCTTTATTTTCCTTTTGCGTCTGGCTCTCATGACTTCTCGTATCACCAGCCCACTTCTGCTGTCTGTGTCACAGGTGGTGTAAGATGCTCTTCTCCTCCAACCTTAGAAAAGAGGAGAAGGGTCTAGCTCCCTGAAGCAATCTGTCCATTTAACTTCATAACATTTAAGGGTATCTTGGCCCTTTCTCTGAAGCACGTGGAGTGAGTCCCAGCAGGAGACCAGAGAGTTACCAATTTTGACAAGAAGATTTCTAATTGAGTACATTGTTTTCATAGAATCATAGGATGGACTGGGTTGGAAGGGACCTTAAAGATCATCCCAAGGGCAGGGATACCTTTCAGTAGACCAGGTTGCCCAAAGTCACATCCAACCCGGCCATCACCCTCAGGGATGAGGCATCCACAACTTTCTCTTTTTGTGCAGAAGTGCAAATGTGCAGCTGAGCTCAGTGATGTTTATGGGAATCATCCAGGCCTACCTTGGGGAGCCTGTGCCACCAATGCCAGAGCCGTGGTGCGAGTCTGCCGTCTTTGTCTAGCCACACTCTGGCACATGACTGCTAGCTCTCCTCATGGAACATTAGCCCCGTGGCTAGGTCCCAGCACTTGTTGTTAGCCATCATCTGCCCTGTGGTTGCTGCATCGTCTCAAGTCTCACACAATCTGTGCTGTCCGTGGTTCTGTCTCCTCACACATAAAGGTGGAGATGACAATAGCTATAATTTGACGAGGGGTGTTGTGAAGCTAAAATCAATCCTACATCTAAAGTCAGCTGAGAACCTAGGACAGAGGGTGCTGTGGAGGTGTGGAGCGCTATTATTAGCATCAGCAGTGGCCCACAGAGTGACCTCTGCCCTGGCAGCTGCGGGCACGCAGAGGGATCAGGCGGCTGCGAGCAGGAAAGCCAGGCAGATGAAATGCGGGAATTGGTGCCTGCCTGCTCGCAAACATCCTGCCTCCCCTGCCGCTTCGTGCCGTTCGTGGCAGTCTGGATCGCTCCTTCCTCTCGCCCCTGCCGGCTGTGGCTGCTCGCAGCACGACTGCTCCCGCAGCCAGCGATAATGAGCAGCGAGTGGAGGCTGCCGGTGCTGGGGCCGGGCGGCAGAGCTGACGCACGAAAGCGTCACCGGGAGCCGGAGCGGAGCAGCGAGGCAGGGTCGCACGGCATCTCATTCGCAATCGGGTGGGCACCGCCTCGGCTCTGCCCCGACGGAGGCGCCTCCGGAGCACAGCAGACTGTGGGTGGGACGCTAATTTTAGCGTCCTGCATGTGCGCTGCTCAGAGCACGGTCGTGTGGGCTGCTTCCATTACGCACAGGCAAATTGAACTGAATGGAAATATTGTCGTCTCACTTACCGCTGTCACATTGCATCGACTCACGGCTGGTTTGCTCGGCGCAGGGAGCCCAGGGCACGGCAGCCCAGCACTCGGCACATCCGCTGCGGGGAGCAGGCTTCACCCAAAGTGCTGCCTGAGCTCCCTGCTGGCCCTGCGCATAGCTGGGTGTGCCCAGCTGTGCCCATTGCTCCAGCCTCTACTCTGATCTCTAACCTCACATAGTCCCTCTGTTCTCAACAGGGTCTTACTGGACTCCAAATTCACTTTAAATGCGGCTCAGTACGTGCTAAAAATTGTCTGTGAGATCCTGAGCTTGAATAACTCGAGAGGAAAACAATTCTTTTAAGTAAGCATCACGCATTCCTCATTTGCGCATTGAGACTCGAAGCAACAGCGTGTAACAGCTTGTAGTGCTCAACTTTTGATTCGTGGGCAGTGTTCCCTGTTCCAAGGATTAATTATTATTCTTTTCCGTATGGCATTAGGAGCTGGAGACTGCAGGCAGATTTGGGGCTGCACAGTGATCCTTCCATGCCTCCAAGGGTCAGTGCCCTGAGCAGGCAGAGCAGGACCAGCGCCGTCGCCCCTTTGACATGCATGGATTTGGAGACAAGCTGAGATTTTCACGAAATCACACACAATCATATTTTGCACAGGCCTGCAAAATTTGGGTACAAATTTCAGAAGTGATTTCCTGTCTGGCTGTACACTACCTGGGGATAATATCCATGCCTGCTTGGGGACCTGGCTCTCCAGAGTGACAGTGTCATTGCCAACAGCCCTCAGCTCAAGGAGGTGGTCTAGTTTGTAGATTTTCCACCATTCTTGAGAATTTTTGTCAGCCAGGAAAAAAGACTTGTGTCCAAAATTATATTTGGGTTTTTTTCTCAACAGTCTAAGAAAATATTTCACCTACAAACCTGCTGTAGATGAGAAATGCAGGATCATCAGGGCTGCAGCCAAATTTCATTAGTTGCTTGCACAGAAGCGAGGAAGGCACTTGCACTGCTGATAAGCTCAGCCTCCAAACTCCACAGCAGCAGAGTGGCAGCAGCCATGTCCTTGGAGCAGACACTGGCTTCCCGCAGGGCCCCCAGGGGGCTGGGCCTTGCAGGCTGTGCGTCTAGTGAGAGCACAGGGGAGGATGCTGAGCGGGCACAGCGATGCCCAAAGCTGTTCACTCCTCTGTGCCAGGCTGCTGGTGAAGCCCAGAGCCTGCGCTTCCCGCCAGCTTGTGAGTCAGGCTCATGGTCATCGAGCTGCTGTCACAGGGAGAGTTTCCTCCTCACCACCCACTGCCAGCTCCTCTTGCATGCTGCCTCCCATGGATTCCCATGCCGGGTGCTGGCACCTGCCTCTCCCAGCTGGGCTCAGCTCCCTGCTTGGCAGGCAGATGTCCCCAGCTGGGTGTCCCCTGAGCCAGCATCCCTGGCTGTGCCTCGCTGCTTCCCTGCCCTTGGAGAGCAGCTGCTGGAGCCTGGCTCTGCCGAGTGCAAGCTGGGCAGCAGCTCTCCAGAGTGGCTTTGCTCGCTGGCTCCATGTTTGCTTTCCCACTAATATCTGGAGAAGAAGACTCAGACTGACAGCTCAGCCCCACAGCCAGTGCAGAAATCAGTGCTGTCTCGAACACAGCCAGCTGCTTCTGAGCAAACTGAGTGTCCCCTCTCTGTCCTCAGCCAGCATCCTCTGTAAGAGTTTGTCCTCCTCAGAAATGACGGCATGTTCCAGCACATGCACAAGAAAGGTGGAAAATGAGCTTTGTCCCAAGTCCTAGAAGTCAGGATGTACGTCCTTCAAATAACACAGCAAGGCTCTCTTATTTTAATTGCTTTTCTGAAAAGTGGGCACCAGTAATATCTCCAGTGAATGGCTGTACTACCTCATTTATAGTGATGAGATTATTTCCACAGGGCCATGGAGAAGAATAATATTTTCACTAGGAATTTTAAAGGTAGAACCTAAAACATGGGTGGGGTAGTATATAGCACTGTTACTAGAACCAATACAGTCTTAGTCACAGTTTTCTTAAAAGACTAAAATAGCAATAAACAAAAAAAGCAGTGGCCAATGCCAGATATTCCTGTGCCTTATTCACTTGAGAAGAATTGCAGACTCCTGCAGGTAAGACAGAAAGCATCAACAAGAACAAGATACCAATGTCAGTGTCCAAGCTTTTGGGTTTGTTGTCAGATTGGGTTTAGCACTGCCGAAATAGCTAATGACAAAGTGAGACTGGCATTGCATAGCTAGAGATGCCAGTATATATGTATACATGGCACATACATACCCACAGTGATAAGGGGAAGGCAGTGGTGATCTCAGTGGGAGTATCTCTGAATACACCAACTCCAGCTGCAAACTGTCACCTCCGAGCAAGGCTGCTCCTCATCACGTGGGTGCTGTGGAGCAAGAAACTGCAGCTGGAGGCGTTTGCTTCTTGGTCAAAGTGGGAGCTGTCTGATAACATTGCTTCTTCTTTCAGGGGCCTTCCTCATCCCCTATTTCCTGACGCTGGTGTTTGCCGGGATTCCTCTCTTCCTTCTGGAAACTGCTCTGGGCCAGTATACCTCTGTCGGTGGACTGGGAGTCTGGAGATTAGCACCCATGTTCAAAGGTACTGTACTGTATGTTTGTGACAGCAATGGTGCACAACTATAGATGAAACCCCATTGATGCTTAGAGAAGCAAATCAGCAAATTCATGTGAGTTGGGCTGGGCTGGCAGGTGAAGGGGAGTTTTTTTCCCCTCTGTGTTTATCAAGTTGTCCTTGACCTTGATGTCTGCAGTCACTAACATCACGGTGCTCTGTTCAAGCCGTCTTGTGTGGTGACAAGGCACTTCATGAACAGCATGGACTGCGATGGAGGGGCTCTGGTTGCAGAAGACCCTTTGTTGCCCTAAGCCTCCCTACACAGGCTTACCTTAATTGCATGAGAAAGCTGTCACCAGGGGACATGAACATGTTGCCACATCTGGAGTAATTGTTTTCTAGAAACTAGTGGTGATTTAGAAGTGCCTTGGGTGTGTGAAAGTGTCATTCTGCCAGGGAAGTGACCAGATCCTGTTTTCATGCAGCTCTGTGCCTAAGCACCTGTAGCGCACTGAAAGCTAGCACTGTTTCCCCAGTGGAAATGGGTGGGTGAAAGTCATGAGGGAATGAGCATCCCTTGCTGACCAGCTCACAATGCAACTAACCCTAACCCTAAACTTGTTCTAAATAGCTGCATTGATGAGCTGATTTGCTTTTCCTGATTCTGCCAAAATACTTGCTGTGGTGCCATGAACTCGCTTGGGTACGAGAGACGTGGATTGACGCTGCTCTCTGCCTTCATTTGCAGGAGTGGGACTGGCAGCTATGGTTCTCTCCTTCTGGCTGAACATCTACTACATTGTCATCATCGCCTGGGCTCTCTACTATCTCTTCAACTCTTTCACTGTGGTGAGTCACAGGCATGTCTGCAACATGGCATTGCCTGTGTCCTGGGTCCTTACTCCTGCTTCATGGGGAGTGAGTTGTGTATCCCACAAAGCAGGCACTAGGTGCTTGCAGTTTGTGCAAAAAGCCTTTCTCAGCATCCTGCTGGACCCTTCCTGAAGAGGTTCATCAGCTCTGGAGGCAGCACCCAGTGCTGATGGGTACCAATGCTTGTCCTCTGCAGAGCACAGTCCCCTAGAGGGGATGGTCCCATCCCTCTCTGAGAACTGTTCTCTGCTCACATCAGTCTTTAAAACTCACCCTGTGTTTCTGTTGTATTTCTGGGGCTGCTCAAATCTAAGAGCTGCACATGTCCAGAACTGGTTTGATCACATCATGATTTTATTTTCCAGGGTTTAGTCCCGGTCTTAATTACTTTTTACTCACTCTTCTCTTGATAAATGAAATCCAGGGGATTTTTTTCTGCTGGGATAATGATGAGAAGGCATCTAGACATCTGCTTGTGACTGTCCCTTAGCGTCTGCTTTGGCATTATGATTTAGGTTCCTCTTCCATAACAGAATCTTCTACCATACAAGTTAGAATCACACCCCATATTAACTTCTTGGTAGCTGAATGATTTGTTTCTGCCCAGAAACTGGTAAGAGTTTCCTTGACATAACTCTCTCAGCGAACTACAGACTTAAAGATATCAACTCTGAAATATTGTTATGGATACTGTACATCCAGTTTTACTTTTTGTTTCAGCAAAAATGTCAAGTATCTATCAAGACTTTTGCTGAATTATTCCATTTGATATTCCCAGTTGTGCTTCTACCACCAATACCTCCCACCACTGTAGTCTTCTGGATCTAGAACAAAATTATTGGTTGTGGATGATTAGATGCACCCTGAGGGGATTCCCAAACAAAGGTATTCTTGAAAGGAACCCATCCCAATTACACCCTGGGCAGGATGCATTTTAGGATGAGGCTTTGGTACAATCAGATGTCACAGACCTGGCTGGTGACAGTGCTTGTATGTACATAGGCAGCTCCGGGTGTTTGGCTCAAGATCTTTGATTTTACCAGAAATAATTCCAAATTCCCAAAAGGAGCCAAGGTGCAAATGAAAAAGTTGGGCTCATGTGTCCCCTGTGCCTTCTACATTTGACTAAGAATATTTGGAACCATAATAGGAGCCCAGCCTGCCTTCTGCAGTTTCTGTCCTCTGAAATTCAGAGGAAATGGAGCAGCAACAAACTGTTCCCTAGCCTGCTCCTCTTTGTAAGAGCTGTGCAGCATCTCTGGTGTGCAAACAGTGAAGGGCGGCTGCGCAGCACTGCCCGAGCCATTGCCTTCACTTCAGTGCAGTTAGCACTGGGTGGGTGCAGCAGCCTGGGTGGCCACTGAATGACCCCCCCGCCCCTACAATAGCCACCCATCTGCCAGGATAGCACGTTAGAAGGTATCACCACCTGGAGAGAACTGATGTGGTGGAGCGGTGAAGGCAGCACTTGAAGGCACTGATGCCACAAGACACTTAAAACACAGATAATATTTCTAAAGAAGTCTGTGTTTGTGCATGAATAGGGATGGATACAAACATCTCCTTAAAGCTTTGTTGAGCTGGAGCCTCAGGTCTTATCTGCAGAGGGAAATCACCCAGAATAGCTGTTCTGCATTTATCTACATGCACTGTGCTTGGGAAAAGAGATAGCTGCACGTGGATACGCATCCGAGCTGCTTTTCCTGGGCTGCCTCAGCCGTGGCACTACATGGCCTGGGTGAGTTGCCCTGCACACTCACACTGCTGCTTCACCTCTTGCAGTGCCAGAGCTGATTGCATCAAGTCTGTAGTTTTGTGCTGCCATCACACTGCTACCTACACTGTAAACATCTCCCAGGAATCCCTTTGTGCTGCTTATAATCAGGGCAGTGGACAGCATGAAGTAGCTACTGTGCTTTAAATTCATTCCTGTGCTTGCATTATAATAGTCTATTCATGTAGACAACCCATTGCCCCCATTCTCAGGGCCATGTTGCTTTTTAAGCATTGAAGTTGGTATAAATGAAAGATAAAAAGTGAATCTCTGTTTATTCATCATGCAGTAAATTCCAACCATTGGTTGAATGAAGGTAGCAAAAAGCTATAATGGTTATAAACACAATATCCTTCAGTAGTGTTTTAATTTGTAGCTATTAATTACCAAAAGTTAATTGAAAGTGGGGCTTTCTATCTGGGGAATTGCTAACATTTTATTGGAGCTACAGGACTGCCCTAATCACATTGTGATATTGTTTTCTGGAAAATCCTTATCACAATTTATCATGTTTTAGAAGATCATTCCATGATTTTGGCTACAAGGGTGTGCCCATCCCATGGAGCTGCCCATCCTCATTGCAAAAAAATTAAGGGGTTTCAGTTTAAAAGAAGCCAAATTTCACTTGGGAGATATCCCGTGAATGATAACCCTGCTGTCCTTGTGCCGGTGCAGGACCTGCCGTGGCAGAACTGCGGGAATGCCTGGAACACCAACCGCTGCTTCTCCAACTACTCCCTGAACGACACCACCAACCTCACCAGCGCTGTCACCGAGTTCTGGGAGTACGTCCCCAGCCTGCCTACACCAGGTTTCTCCCCCTCCCCGCAGTCATTGTACCTGCTCACCAGGGCTGCAGCTGTGCCTCTTGGCACTGTTGGCACTGTTCCTTGGAGAGCTTTGGCAGGAGGGCATTACAGCCAGTCACTGGCCAAGGTGGGCATGGGGTGCACTGTGCAGGCTCAGGTCAGATGGATAGAGAGGAAAACAGCCTCTCCACCTCTCTTCTCCTCCCTTTATCCCATCACAATGAACCTCAGGTCTCTTTAGGTGTTTGCAGGTTCTCGTGCTTGACTGTACCTGGCCCTTCACCCTCCAGCCACCTCTGGGACCTCTGATGCCTCTGCCCTTGAGGGTTGGACTTCCTCTTAACGCAACGTCTCCCGCCCCTAGGAGGAACATGCACCAGATGTCCGGGGGCCTGGGGGAGCCTGGCACCATCCGCTGGCCCCTGGCCGGCACGCTGGCCCTGTCCTGGCTGCTGGTCTACTTCTCCATCTGGAAGGGTGTGGAGTGGACGGGCAAGGTACAGTGTGAGGAACAGGTGTTTTGGTGCTGCCTCTCATTGCTGAGCTGTCAAAATGTCCTCCAGACTCAATTTTAAGTGTCTATAACTAAGGTTATGGTGTTTAGAGGCAAAATCACAGTAGATACTATTAAATTCCTGACATTTACCTTTCACGGTTGTGAAAATTGCTACCGTGTTTATGGTAATTTTCATTCTAAGTGTAGAGAATAGCTCTTCCCTATAAAGTCGTGGGTCTGAGCACTCAGTCTATTTGGGAAGAGACAATTTCAGAGATTACTTATATTTCTGACCTTGGGACAGCCTTTTGAGAGAGTGAAGCCTGTTGTGGTCTCCCCCTTTTGACAATCACAGTCTCTTAAAATGCTTCTGGTGGAAAAAAATCACCATCTCCTTTGAAAATTTCCCTGCTGCTCTTTCAATATTGGTGGGAGACCTTCAGATGAGAAGCACGTTGTTATTCGCTGTGCAGTGTTTCAGGCTAGCACAGCAGAAAGGTAATTGCTTAGTTTAGTGAATCAGCGGTGCTGAGATACTGGGATGTGTTATTTAGAGCACAGCATGGTGCAGCAGGACATTATGAAAGGAATAATCCAGAGGAGAGATCAGAAAGAAGCACTTCAGGGGGAGGTCACCTAAGCTGTTAACTTCACCAGTGGCTCTCAAACAAGCTTTAGCTACGCAGCCACAGCAAAGCCCTGGTGATTACTGGTGTGGGCTCTGTGATGAGGCATGGCCTGTACCTGTGAATCCCTGAAACAGTGCTGAAGAGAAAGCAGCGGAATCAAGAAAACTCGTGTTGTTTGATGCATTGGTCTAGAGAAACACCTGCTTTAGCTCTGCAAAATAGGGATGTGATGACTTAAGGGGATTACTTCTGTGGACCAAAATTATCCCTGTGCAATTCCCTTGTGTTTGGGCGTTTCATCCAGACTTTAGCATGCTTCTTTTGTGATTAGTGTGTCCTTGCATATCATTGGCAGGGAGAAACCTCAAACAGCCAGAAATGTTATTAGCATGGGAATGGGAGACAGGAAATGCGAGGAAATGCTACTGAAAGTGGCTGTGCTTGGGAGCCTGTCCCCCTTACAGGAGGGCACTCCAGACGCAATGACACCATGGGCAGGAAAGCTCCTGGGCACGGGTGGGCTGATGGTTTCTCTCCTGTGGGGTCTTTTTTCAGGTAGTGTATTTCTCGGCCACCTACCCCTACTTCATGCTTTTCATCCTCTTATTCCGGGGAGTCACGCTGCCAGGAGCCAAGGACGGCATCCTCTTCTACCTCACGCCTGACTTCAGAAAGCTCTCTGACTCTGAGGTTTGTAGCCTAGAGAGCAAAGCTCTTGTCTCCCGGTTGTCTCTGCATTAGACTTCCTCAGGCACTTCCCTTGAATATTGTAAGTAGTTAAAATAACCCTGGAACAGTCCCCTGTTTGAGCAGTCGTGACCCTCATAGTCTGAGACTAAGCTGAGGGACTGGTCCTTCATGGGTGGAAATCTGTGCAGCAGCTCTCTTGTACTCAAGCAGTGTTATCCATAGGGTGGGGAGAGTCAGAAGGTATCCTGACAAAAGGAACTCCCCTCTGGGCTGGGAATGCCTCATTTCACTGACTGTCGTAGGGCTACTGATTTGGTCTTGTTCTGGTGGTCCCAGAGAAAAGACGATGTGGTGGCGCTGGCATGGGGGCCTCAGAAGCAGCACAAGCACAACAGCACACACAGAAGCATTTTTTGGAAGTGCTTAAATGCTGAGTGGTGGCCAGTAACATTACCTTGGTCATTGGAAGCACTGAGGGAACCCAGGAGGAACATGGATGCTTGCAAAGACAAAGTTTTTCAGGAGTCACAGACTCTGCCTTTTTCAGCAGCAATGCTCCCATGGCTCCAGAGTGCCCACTCATGTCAGTGGGGACAACTGAACACCCATCATTTCCCAGTGAGGGTCCCAGTGACCCCTCTTGCAGGATACGCTCTGTAACTGTACTGCCAACTGCATTTGCTGTAATGCTGGAAACAGGTCTCTCAGGACCAGAAGAGTTCTTTAAATACTCTGCAATTAAGAAACAATCTGCCTTATTTTCTTGAGCTTTCTAAGCTTTAAGACCTTAAAGCACAGGAACCAACTTTGCAAGCTGTCCTCTGCAGTTGTTTGCACAAGCAGCTCCGTGTTGGAATTCAAAGACACACTGGTGGAAGAGGAATGGAGGGTGTGAGAGCAGGATGTGTGTCTCTGAGGGGAGAAGCACCCCTCAGGAGCAGCTGTGAGAAAGCAAGCACATACACATGGACCCAGATGATGCATGTGAACCCTCTGACCTGCACAAGGACAGTGCTCAGAAAACAGGATGCATGACCCTTCATCTCTCCACATCCATACCAGGAAACAGCCTTGATCCACACATTTCAGAAGGCTGGGGGTATACGTGTGGTGCTTGGCCAGGCTGCACTTTGATACACTTGACACGTGGGAAGGATGCAGATCCCCTGCCTTCCAGTACATAAAGGGCCCTACAGGAAAGCTCTGGAGAGAGACTTCTGACAAGGACATGTAGTGATAGGACAAGGGAAATGGCTTTAAACTGAAAGAGAAGAGGTTTAGATTAGATATTAGTAAGAAATTCTTGGCTTGGACCTAGTGACAGTGTTCCCTCAGGTCCTGGCCACCTCAGTGGGCTGTACATGCAAGCTCACAGCCCCACAGCCTGCAGCTAGTCCCCTTGCTAGCCCTGTGCTGAGCTAGTGCAGGACATGCACCTGCAGCATGGAGACCTTTTCTGCTGCACTCCTCTCCCGGCTCCTTCTCTGCAGGTCTGGATGGATGCAGCCACACAGATCTTCTTTTCCTATGGCCTGGGGCTGGGGTCCCTCATCGCTCTGGGGAGCTACAACACTTTCCACAACAACGTCTACAGGTCAGTGTTTTGTTCCCATCGTCCTGCGTGGCAGGGAGTGCTCACAGTGAGGCAGGGGATCGTGCTGAGTCTGGGGTGCCTGATCTCTGCCATCCCCTTGCTGGCAGCAAGGGGACACACTGTGAACTCTGTAGAGGGGCTTCCCTGCCTGCAGGACACTTAGTGTGTCACATGTGCTACCTCTCCAAGGCACAGGACCTGCTCTCAGCAGGGCTTGGTCTTTTGTTTACCCCACCTTCCACTCTTGGCCTCTTGGTAGGGTGGTTTCTTTTCCTTCTTTCTGTCTTTCAGAGACTCCATTATTGTGTGTTGCATAAACTCCACCACAAGCATATTTGCGGGATTTGTTATTTTCTCTATCATTGGCTTCATGTCACACATCACGAAGAAGTCGGTCTCAGAGCTGGCCTCCTCAGGTAAGCAGAAACCCAGGTTCAAATGCAACAGCAACCTGTGAGAGGAGTTTGTCAGTGAGCATGGGATGCTCTTGGGTCTTTCCTGACTAGGTGTGCTGAAGTTTTATGTCATTTTGCTGTAGTGAAATATTTACGCCATTTGCTGTCTGAAACCTTCCTATGGAGAGTAAATACTACCTATATTTTCAGTAGACGTGATCAAAATTTGGAGTTCCTTTTTCATGCGAAATCTTGAGATTGTGATCTCAGAATAATTTCTTAACCAAGATGGGACTGTGTCTTTCTGCACAAAGACATATTTTGAAATTGCTGTCTTCCCAGGGAAAGCTTTTATCTCAAGAAACAGCATTTTGTGTCGGTAAAAAAAAGGCACTGGGAAAGTCGTAACCATCTCTGAATATCAGCTTATTTTTCTAGCAAAGGGCTCCAGATCCATTTAGTTGCAATAATTTGATGACTTGCTTGCTTGCAGGGCTTGTTTCTCCAGTCTCTCCTGCCTCACCATCCTACTCCCAATGTAGGTAGTGTTGGTGTGACACAGACAAAGGCTCGGTGTTCCTAGCTCCTATATCAAATCCCCACAATTCTTGGCTGTTATTGCTGTCTCTCTGTTTAACCATGGCCCTTAGTTCAGACTTCCCATCAAATGCTTTATAAACATGGGCTCATCCCACTTTTCATTACTGCAGGCCCTGGACTGGCTTTCCTTGCCTACCCACAGGTTGTCACACAGCTGCCCTTGTCTCCACTCTGGTCAATCCTCTTCTTCTCCATGCTGATGATGCTGGGTCTGGACAGTCAGGTGAGAACAACCCAGGGACAAAGTGGGTAAGATACAAAGATGTCTTCAGGTAGGGTGGTGGTGTCCCTTTCTGCACCTCGGGACAGGGCTGAGCAGAGTGGATTTTTTACTCTCTCATGGTGTGAGGGCCGTGTTTTGATGCAGGGTTTTGGCATTTTTGTTGATGACAACAGCAAACCTGAGCAGGGCTGCAGCTCCCTGGCCTGGTCCATAGGTTAACAGGGATAGATCCTGGCAGAAGGAAGGAATCATGCCTTGGGAAAGGCTCGTGCCTCAGTACCCTGACTGCTTTGCCATCAGATAGGTTTTACAAGATATTTGATGGGGAAGCAGTTAGATGTAGCAAAAGGTCTCTACCCTGACCCCTCAGAGCCCTCACAAAACAAAACAAAATACACTATCTCTGTGTTTTTACAAGTGGTGATACTTTTGTTCTGATAATTCAGCATAAAAGTAGCTACCCAGTGAATCAGTGAATTGCAGCATGCCTTCCTTTTGAATGCAGGTTCCTGCAAAAGCCTTCACTTGGTGTGTCACATCCTCCCTTGTGCCCACATGCTCTTCCCTTGCAGGACAAACCACTGGCATAAAATGGATGCTCTCAGAGATTACAGGTAGCGCTCATAAACCCAAGCCTACTTCACAATCAGACTCAGACCCACTCCTGAAATGTCACACCTGGTTTCCAGGAAAATCTAATCAACCAAATCTGGTTTTCAATCATGGCACACTCTCATAAACACATTATAAAGCTCACGACTGCATTACCACAGACATTATTTAGCAAAGAAAAAAAAAAAAAAAGAAAAAATTCAAATAATAACTACATCTTCTGAAAGAAGCTACACGTATAGAAAAAAATCATCTCCATGGATTATTCACTAGGCGCTGGTAAATAGCTCGAGACATGACAATAAACCCTCTAAGCACTCTCTGGAATTTATTTGCTGCATTTGCTTCTAAAATACCCCTTGAAATTCTCCATGTCCCTTCTGACAGCCAGTCTCAGAGGGCAGGCAGCCTGTGGAGGGCTATCATTGCCTGGAGGAAGAGGCTGGTAGGGAATGAAGCATCAAAAGGAAAATAAGCTTTTAAAAAGTACAGCTAAATACATGTGAAGAAGCTTTCTGTCTGCGTGCTGGAGCTCTGATTCATTTAAACACACCAGCAATGGCGTGGCAGCTTATGCATATAAACCAAATATCACAGGCTGCAACAATGGCTACAATTCCACATGCATTTTGAAGCATTCAGTTAAAACAAAAAAAGAGATGATTTTGCTATGGGCTGTTACATATCCTTTGTGGCATTTGCAGATGGGGAGCAGGCACTTCTTGGGTCAGCAGCCCACTTTTTGAGGCACAGCAGGGCCATAGGGCATTTCCTGTGCCCCAGGGCTGCTGAACCCAGACTGTCCCTTGTCACCAGCGGGGCACGGCTCTGTAGGCACAACGGGGATGCTTGGAAGCCCAGCTGGGGCTGGGGAAGGGAGGCCAGGCTGAGAACCGTGTTTGCGGTGCAGCCACAAGCTCCAGCCCTTTAATGACAGTGGGAGTAGGTCCGGTGAGTCTCCTGCAGATGCGGCACAGCTCCGTCTGCCTCGTCCTGCCAGGGTGCCCATGTCCTCCGCAGTTCCTCGAGTGGGATGAACGACCTATATTGACAGACACCTCCCTCCTGTGCCACCACTCGTGTGCCTTCGAGTTCCCTCTGCTCTGATCCGTCCGGGCTTCAGCTCTCCCCGCATAGACCCTCTTGCGTAATATGCTAATGCTTCCTTTTAACCTACCAGTTTCCAGGTCAGGCATTTATTCCTCGGGGGAGCTGGCAAGCCTTGTGACTGCCAGCCTGCGTCCGTCCCATGTGACGCTGCCTCGCACGGGTTGGTCATGAGGATTTCCAGCTGCCAGCAGTGAGACCACACTCATGGATCTCTGCTGCACATCCGGCAGCTGTGGTCAAGCTCCCCACGGCTCCATGCATCCCAACAGGGTGCTTTGTGTGGCTGAGAGGGGAAGAGTAAGCCCTGGGAGAGGGTGGGAGAGAGACTCTCCTTCAGACTGAGGTGCCACCTATATTGACTCCCAAGCCCAGATTATTGGACCCAGCATCTTGTGTAATGATTAATCCCCTGAAGGGGAAAAAGAGCAAAAGAGAGAAGTTAATGGAAATAAAATGCTTAGGAAAGAAGCAATATCGTGGGGTGAGGCATGAGGAAGAACAAAATATGTGCTAAAATGTGTGGCTTGGGACTATTGCTGGGAAAAGCAGAACTTTTTGGAAAGCAGACCGAAGTGGCAAGAACAGGAAGCACCCAGTGCTCGGCTCCTCACCACTCTGAAAGCAGCATGCTTTCATTCAGGTGCCTACGTCTCTGGTGCAAGCAGCCACGGTTTGGTATGTAGGCTGGGAAAAGCGGGCCTCCGGCCGGCCAAGGAGCTGCTATCCCCAGGGCTGGAAAAATGAGCCTCCTCTGGGCTCATCCCCTGTGAGGTCTGAGGCTGGCATGAGGCAATTTTCAGTAAATGGTATAAAGGCCGTTGCCTGCTCTATGGCTAGAAAAAGCAATGTACGACCATTTGTTTCTCCACCTCACCTGTTTCACAGCATCTTAATTTTGATAGGAGATAAAGAGAATGCAACTCTATAGCCCTGTTTCTCATCAGCCATCCCCCTGTCTTTCCCTCTGCGCGTTCCCTGACTTTGATCCTTCTTCCTGCACCACAGGGCTGTCAGTTTTACTCCATCCCATTATCTAAGGCATCATTTTCTTCGCTCCTTCTCTGCTGGACACCACCCTCTGCCCCTGATCACCCCTGTCCCCCTCCAAGCCCATTTCCCTCTCCAGTCTCAGATCCCCTGGCCCTGCCACGGCTCTGGCAGTGCCTGGCCATGCATCCATGTGGAAAGAATAGATTTCGACAGTGGTTTTTTTTGTCATGCTATCTCTTCACACAGTGGTGCCAACTCAATCCTGACTCTTCCAGACAACAAGCCAGGTGGGATGGGGTGAAGGGCTCACTGTCAATGACTATAAAGGCAGCTTAGCTTAACCCATGCGTGAATGGCAAAAGATGCTTTAATGGCACTTGTGTCCAACATGAAAGGCTTAGCTCATTAAAAATTCAAGTTGAAGCAGTTGAGCTTTGATGCTCTGGGAATACTGGCTTTCCATGTGGATATAAAACCCTGGGCATGCACATATCCCTTTGCCTTGCCCTGGCCTGTGTGGAAGCCAGCCCCAGCAGTCACCAGTGTGCAAGCTCTTCCACCATCCCTGCCCAGCTCTAGGCACAACTCAGTCTCTCTGCCTTTCTTCCACACATCTTCCCAGCCCTCTGCTGCTCTTTTTAGTCTGTATACCTCCACCTCCACTCTAGGGCTTTTGTTCTTCCCAGGGACAGGGAAGTCCCTGACATCCAAAAGCTTTCATTTTCATTGCACTGACTTCTGCATTTGCTCAGAATGACCAGGAAAGCCAGTTTGGTGCCCTCATAAATTCCCAGGGTTGTTGCCAAAGGCTCTCTGAGAGAGATATGTTCCTGTAGTTTCTGGAAGTGAGATATATAAAAGTGAATCTCAAATTTATCAAGAAATAGGAGGGAAGGATGCACTTCACATATATACAGTCAAACTGCCCGTGTGCCAGAAGGCAGAACTAGCAGGAAAACTGATTGGAAGGAACACTCCTGGGGATTTCTTTATGTGTTGTGGTGCAGACAATGTTATTGTACTGTGCCTGGTACCGCACTGCACAGACCATCCAGGTGTTTCCATCTCTAGAGAGATGATGTGCTGTCGGCATGGGCTTTTGATGAGCTACATGCATTTAACGGAATGTGCTTGAAAAAGTGAAATAAAGTCAAAGACTGGGTAGTCAGAGACATTGTTGTTATTCACACACACATGAGACTGGGTAATGCAGCTCCTTATTGAGTGTTTTAGATCATTGAACAGCACAAGCTGTGTTGCCATAGGCTGAGAAAAGCAGGCCTGGGAAGGGAAGGGAAGAAAGGTCCTGCACAAGTCCCAGTAGCTGCCAGACACACAGCTGTGACACAGCCTGGCAGCATGGGGAGCAGGGCAGTGATGGAGGGGCCCTAGAGAGTTCGTGGGAAGAAAGGGGAGGCTTTTCATGAGAGGTAAAAGGCAGAGACTTATCTCAGCTATTTTAAAATATTTATCTATGGTGCTTTTAACTCCGTCTGTATTCAGTGGAGGGAGAGATGCATTTTCAGAAGATGGTTCAGACCAACTTTGTGCAGAGATGCCTCCTTCTTTTCTAGAGTCTGCAGAGAGTCCATAAATCATTAAGGTTCTCAACATTGAAGTTAAGTGTGTGTGGGGTTGATGCCAGGCTAAGATACATACATATCTATATCTATATCTATGTATCCACATCTATATCATCTCTATCTATGTAATCTATGTCACCTATATCTATATCATCTGTATCTCTATCTATCTCCTTGGTGTATGCCTTTTCCCATAGTTCTGCACTGTGGAAGGGTTCATTACGGCCCTGGTGGATGAGTATCCTCAACTCCTAAGAGCCAGGAAGAAGGTCTTCATCGCAGCAGTCTGTTTCATCTCGTATCTCATTGGATTCTCCAACATCACCCAGGTACAGATGGCTGTGCTTGTGCCTCCATTCATGACACCTTGCTGGTCACTTTGCATAGCACAGCAGCAACAAAGCTTTGGGAGAAGTGACAGCATTTTTCCTAATGCTGGACAAAGGGGTTTGCTAATCAGTGCTACATCCCAAGTGACTTAGGATGCCTCCATAATTTTTACCATCATCCTATTGTCAGTCTGGCCTGGTATTTTGCTCTTTGAAATAAGGGCTCAAACAAAAAGAGCCCAGTTTTGCTGCTGGGAACCAAACTCCAGTGGAAACTACTGGCTCTACTGTCCAAGGAAATTAACATTAAACCAGCAGACACGGACAGCAACAATCCAAGCTGCTGGCTGATATTGTTGTCTGTGATCTAAAATGTAACTCCTTGACCCTGTTTTTGTCTTTTCAGGGTGGCATTTATGTGTTCAAGCTATTTGATTACTACTCAGCCAGTGGCATGTGTCTTCTCTTTCTTGTTTTCTTTGAGACCATCTCAATTTCTTGGTGTTACGGTAAGCACAAAACACCTCGTTCCTTTGTTTTCTCCATGGGCATGGGGAGTTATTTAAAAAGCCAAAGCCAGTGAAGCCAGTGACAATTTTGCAACTGAAAATAACTTAGACTGATAACTCCGGAAAATCAGTAGTGGATGGCTGTCATCTCACCTCTCCAGGCCATCACAAAGACCTTTTCACAAACTGGCTGATGCCTACGGTCCTTCCCTCTGGGGCCTCAAGAGGACACCAGGAACATGGAAGCTGTTAGCATGAATTTGCTTTTGTGTCCCAGTACCCCATCCCCTCCAGACAATGCTTCTTGTGCCACAGCACTGTCACCCTCTCACTGTTCCTGGCCTGTGCTCTGTCACGAGAAGAGGTGACGACCATGGCGCTGAGATGGCATGTTTTTCAATGCTCATTTTCTTCCGGTAGGTGTGAACAGGTTTTACAGGAACATTGAAGAAATGATTGGCTACAAGCCTTGCATCTGGTGGAAGATCTGCTGGGCCTTCTTCACACCTCTTGTCTGCCTGGTAAGACCTGGGGAATCCTACCTGCAGATGTGAGTCTAGAAGGGGCTCTAGATGGGCTCTGGGGAAACACTGTGTTCTCAACCCAGCATAGGTCTGGTGCAAGGTGGTCCCAGGCAGACTTGAGATGGGTAAAGTGATACAGGAACCTCTTTCACTCTGCCTGCTGGAAATTACCCGTAAGAAAAGTTCTAAATGATTTCTTTTAATCTAAATGAGGCCATCAGTTCTTCATTCTGTTCTTCTGAGATGCTAGAAGATAAGAAAAATAATTTACTGTTTAAAAAAGCTATTATTGGTTCTGGTGAAGCCTTTCAGCTACTCCAACTCCAGATTCAGCCTCTGACAGGCTTGTCAGAGCAAAAGCTGTCACCAAATGCAGGATAACTGACTGCAGAGCAATTTGGCCTTTGCTGGTTCCTGTCCTTCCAGCAGAAGTAGTGTAAGGAATGGTGTGATAAGGCCAGTGATAGGAAGATGAAGACTCCTGAGACCAGCTGTGAGGATGCTGTTAAATTGCTTAGGAGCTTGTGTGGCACTGTTTTTGTGAGTAGTCTAGTGAAGAAAGAAATCAGAGGTATTCCAGTTCCAACTTTTTACATAAGATAAGAAGAAATGATATGAAATTACCAGTTGGTGTGCTGAAAGAATCTAGGCTAGTGTAAAGAGTTCCTGTAAGACTGTTGGGAGCTAAGAAGATAATGAAGGAAAGAATGGCTGGACAACTTCACCTACAATGGCTGGTGCTCTTTTCCAGGGTGTGTTCTTCTTCAGTGTGGTAGAAATGACCCCTCTGACGCTGGGAAAATATGTCTATCCTGCATGGGGACAAGGCATCGGGTGGCTTATGGCTCTGTCCTCCATGGTGCTGATTCCAGGATACATGCTGTACTGTTTCTTCACCTCAACAGGGACTCTCCGGCAGGTATGAACAGCCTCACCACCCCTGCTTTCTGCTTAGGGTAAGCTCCTCCTCCCTGAAGTAAGCCTGACCCAAACAGACCCTGCTTTGACAGAGTTGTCAGAGTGCAGCAGGCTGGTGCTGCAGGAGCTCTATGCACCTCTCCTCCCCGGGAGGGCTTGGATCAGTCCCAGTGCACTGAACACCCTCCAGTGACACAGGCTCGCTGGAGGGGACCTGCCAGCACAGCTGAGCAGGACCTGTCTGAGCCCTGGGAGCTCTAGTGGGCTGTGGCTGGACATGTGTTGTCAAGACCACAAAAATGGAGCTCTCCTCCCCTGGATATCCCTTTGGTGCAGGGGACTGGAGCCCTGGAAAAGACTGGGAAGAAATTCTTAAGGTTTCTTGACCCAGAAAAATCCCAGTTCCTGATTATCCCTGGCTGTGAGCAGTTACTTGGCACTTCTCAGCAGGGACATCAGCATCCTCCAAACACGAATCCTGAAATATCTCAGTCTAGGACCTGCTGGCAACAGAGACAAACACAGTGCTAGTTTGTCATGGGCTTTTCAAAGTGCACTCAGTGACCGAGGGGTTAGGAAGCAAGAAAGACTTCTATGCAGGACCCACAATACCCACAACATTAGTCTTGTTTAAAACATTTTCTTTAGTAATTTGAGCAGGATTTTATGCAGCAGTGAATCATGAGTCTCTGTGTCATACCTAGTACTTATTGTTAAGATTTTATTTACGGTGTTGACATTCAGTCTTGAGAGCACTGTGCCCCGAGACCCTGGCTGGGTGCTGTCTGATGCAAGCTACAGATGTAAGGAGTCACCCCAGGGGTGTTGATTTATGGCTTTCCCAACCCAGCTGGAACAGCAACAAGATGCCATCTAAATCACATGAGTTTACTTTAGGGATGCTGTATTTTGCACAGTATTTAGCTCGGAAAATTTTGGCTGGAATTGCTGGGTTGAGGTCAGCTTCAGGTTCCCTACCTCTGAGGTCAAGTTGCAGGTGGATTTGAGTTTTCTTCCTCCCATTTGGATGGGCTCTGATGTCGGAACTGGGTGGGTTTGGGGTCTCAGATCTCCTTTCAATCTCTGGTTTCTCATCTGAACTTGGGTTTAGGTACTTGTAATTAGTATTGAGATCCACACTGGCATTTCTTCAGGACTCAAGCCAGGGTGTTATGCCAAACCACTTCGCTGATTTTGGGTTGAAGGCCAGCAATTGTTCCAATAGTAGGCCCGTTCTCAGACATTTAGCAGGTTCCTTACTTCCCCACAGTATGAGTTGCAAAAGAGGGGAAGGGATGCCTGAAAGTACAGACATGGATTCAGCCCTTTGCCTAGTTTCAGTCCTGTTTCACTGGAGATGGAGAAAGCACATCCCAGCATTGGAGGTAGCCCAAACTGGTCTGAGACCTCCCAGGAGTAGCGCGACTCCTTCTGACCAAGAGCTTGAGCTAATTGTATTCATAGCAAGAATGGCAACACCAGCACCTCCAAAGTGCTGGGGACTCCTGTGCTGCCCCAGGGGCATGGAGGGAAGCTAATAAGCATGTTTCCACCCATCCCCTCAGCATCTTGTGCAAACCATCGGTACCAGTAAGCAGCAAGAGTGGCTGATGTGCACCCTCCCTGTCTGACTCTTCCTCTAACGTTGCCCACAAACATCACAAGACCTAGACCCCTTCTCAATCATTTATAGACCCAGGAGTGAGCAGCAGATGGCAGCAGGAAGAAAGTAGGCTAATCTGTGTGTGCATGTGTTGGTATCAGAGAGACAGAGAGAATTTTTGGCCTCTTATATGCACAGATCCTGGATTAATTTGTAATAGAGCTGGAGCTGGAGGGAAATTAGATGCCAATCCTGAATAAAGTGCTTTTGACAGACAGGAAAGATTACAAGTCATTTTGATCCTACTGAGCATGAATGTGAGAGGGGAAAAAAAAGACCATGAATGGCAGAAGCAGCTCAGTGAACACTTCAGGGACTTCACCCAGCAACAGCCACTTCAGTGGTTTTGGAGAGTAGGAGCTTGTTTCCTTTTGCTGGAATGAGGTTTTACCGGTCTTAGTGATGTCTGTTCAGGTCAGGCTTGATCCTCCTCTGCATTCTCTTCTGCAGTGCACAGCATCAGTCCCTCCCTGACTGGCAAAAGTGATTCATTCTTCTTCATCACTCCTGATGCTCAGTCCATACGCCTCCAGTAATGATTTGCCCCTCCATATTTTCTTGGGTTCTTGCTTCACTTTACTTGACTCTGCAATTTTCATTTGATCAGCTCAGGGTGACAGGAATTGCTGCTGTGCAATGGTTTGTGCGGGTGGATGTTCTGATCTGCATCAAAGGCACAGGCTGTAACCTTGTTAACCTGCTGTAGTTACTTAGCAATGCTTTGTAATCAACCTGAGTCAGAAAATGGGTCTTCCCTGAAACCTGTGGCATTGCAGCTCTTTCTTGTCGCTCCTTGCAGCTGGTCTTGCCTGGTAACAGTTTGCCTGGGTTATCAGGATGCTCCCTATATTTCAGATAAAGGGAGGAGCTGCTGTGCTCTGTGCAGCATCAAAGCAAAGGTGACTCGCAGAGGCTTTTGGGGTATTGCCGAATGCTGCTGGAGGAGTCACTCCATGCACCATCCGCTCGCCCTGTAACCAGGGTCACCTCTGAGGCTTGGGTCCCAAGCCTCAGCTGCTGCCATGGCCTGGCTGTCCCACTGCTCCTGGCCCCAGCCCTGACTGACACACTCTCTCCTCTCATTCCCGGGCAGCGTTTGCAGCAGATGACGCAGCCCAAGCCAGCGGTGCACGCTCAGGACAACGGCCTCCAGCCAAAGATATCCTTGAATGGGAGGATCTCGGATGCCGCCGTGTAGGAGGAAAGCCCAAACCTCCTCACCCTGCCCTGTAGCTGCTCACTCCACATTGTCCCTTGAATTCCTCTGGCACAGCTCCAGCAGTCCCTGGCTCTGCGGTGGCTTTCACTTGTCAAAGAGAGGACCTGGCAGAGGAACCTGCTCATGTCTCTTCCTCCTGGCACCGCTTACCAAGGCCCTGAACAAGCTGCCACCAGTGCGTTGTGCGGTGATCGGCTTCATCCTGCAACATCCTGGCCCAGGCTCTCAGGGAGGAGCAGCTGGCGCCCACATCCTCCTCCTCCTGAGGAGAGGTGATGTCTCTAGAGAGCTTAGACTGATTGCTGTCCACTTCTCTGTTTTTCTTGCCTTTCCATATGAAACTCCACAGAGCACCCCCCAACACACATCTGTGTTTCACCCCAGAGAGCTCGCTGTCACCAGGCTCAAATCCCAGATGGCTGTTGATTGATGGAACATAAAACACTAGCAAATACATAACTGGAGGGGATGTGCAGAACAGGGGCTTCTACGGAGGAGTCCTGCATGCTGGTAGCTGTAGGACATCACCCTAAAACTGGAGAAGGGGTTAAGGACAGTGTGTGCTGCTCACAGGTGCAGTGTTTCAGCCCTGCACAGTCTCCAGAAGTGTTTGCTGCATCCGTTGGGGTTGGAGCTGCGAGCCAGAGTCCAGCAGCGCAGGCAGCCTTTTTATTCTGGAGCATCCTGCCCTCTGCAGCTGTGTGCAGTAGCCACTCCCTGACCCTAAAAAGCAACTAAAAGGGTAAGTGGAGGGCTCTTTGCTACAGGCAGTCCAAGTCTCCTGTCCTGACCACTGTCTGCTGCACCCAGGATTGTGCAGAGGCAAGAGGTTGTCTGTATGATGAACAGATTTTCCAGCACTGTGCAAATCTCCTCCCAAGCTAAAACAGGACAGTTCCTGCCAAGCACCTCCCTGCTGCATCCCTGGATGGGAAACAAGAAGATGGAGCATAGTGCCCAAGGATGGCTTAGTTTATACTGTTTTCAGGAAGTGGCAATCTAAATCCCAGCTGGTGGAAGAAAGGAGCTCCTGAGGCAGTTGGTAGGATGAAGCCACCATGCTTAAACCCACCCCTGTGCACCAGTGCTGACTTCTCTTGGGAAGTGTTCAGCCAGCTGCTGTCACTGGCACATCCCAATCCCAACACACAAACCACAGAGGGCTGTGAGCTCTTGTCGATGGTGCTGGAGGAGTGCAACACCTCGGAGAAGGCTGGGAAGTGTTTCAGAGCAGTCCTAGAGCAGCAGCATGTTTCTTGGTTCTTGTGCAAGGAGGTGGCTCATTATAGCACCACGTGTAGGTGCGACAGTGATGCTCCCATGTGTGCCAGCCTCCCAGAGACCCCATGCAGAGATAGCCATGTGCACAGAGAGTTTGATGAGCACCTGCCATACATGTGCACACATGCTGTGACTTGCAGATTAGACTCTGGCCTCCCCTGCACAGCATTTCCGGGTCTGCTCGCACTCCCAGCTTCAGCTCAGAATCAACAAACTCATAAATGAGCGTCCAAGAAAAAGTATGTCTCACCCATCTTTCCTACCCAACAGTCTGGACTCAGACACATGGCAGTCCCCCAGGGGACCCACTGCAGGTGCCAGCTGAGTGATGAGCCTTTGCACAGTTGTCCTGCACTCCAATTGTAGCTTCAAAATGTTGCAGGTTGGCCCTGTGCTACCTGTGCCTGGGAGACAGCCAGAGCATGGGGCCAACCTGCTCTTCTGTCAGTCTTGCAGCCTGAGGATCAGTAACAGAAGGAGGAAAGAAGTTTGGCTTAAGACAGAAAAAGTCAGTCACCTTTGGGTGTGGGTCCCCTGCCAACTTGTTGTCAATGCCTCTGGATTAATGTTGCTTCAGATATGTAAGCAGTTTTTGTACATGTGGCTCTTAGCAGTCGTGGGTGCCAGGCCTTGAGAGCATGGTTTTGGTCTCCAACACCCCGAGCGGTGATCACGCCCTGTCCCACGTGTGATTGTTACAGTGTGTGCGTCCAAAAAATCGCAGCTGTTAAACAGACGTGAGGAAACGCTGAATTTACAGGCTTGATCTTGGAAAGCCAAAAGCCAAACACTGAAAGCTGCAATCATAGCTCATCACCATTAGTCTCAGCCAGCCACAGACATGTCATCTTTCCTTGTCCCTTAATTGTTTGTGCTAGAACAGCTGACAATTTCTATTCTAATTTCACCTATGAACCGGGGCAATAAAGGAAACCGCTCTGTAAACACATGTCCTTAGAGAGGGATGTCTCTGCTGAAAAAAGATGTTAAGCCTCCAAACTCTGCAGTAATGACCTTTACTAGAAACCTGCTTTTGCCTGTTCCGCCAGGTCCTGTAACCTCCCCCCACCAAATGCAGACTGAGGGTGACGCAGGTGGGTAACGGGCAGAGTCAATTTTTGGCAAGGCCTGAAAACCATGGAAGACTTTGTTTCTTTTGACTTCATTGAGGCAGCTCAGGTGTGAGGAATAACAAATCAGTGCCAGTGGTAATTTTTTTAACTCCTGGCCAAAGAGCTTGCTTGCTGGTAGAGCTGTTAAAAGCTTGTTTCCCCAAGGGAGTGAAGAAGGAAGGGTCCAGAAAACAAAGTCCTTTCCCTGGTTGTTGAGGAAATCTCTAAACTCCCAATGCCTATTTGCTAGGATTTTAGCCCCAGCATCTCTGACTTGTGGCCTTGCCTGTGGCACATCATTCCAGGTGTAGCAGCAGGGGCTGCTTATAATATTTGATGAGATTTAACTATTTGCTCAGTTTTCTGCTTGTGATCTTCTCCTTCACTCTCTCTCTCCTGCTCTGCCCTTCTTGTTCTCTTGCCTCACTCCTTTCCCCACTATCATCCATCCAGTGAAAATTCTCAGCTTGCTTCTTCCTGCTTTTTCAGTTACACTGCTGCCAAATTGCAGCTCTCCCTCCTTTCTTTTCTCCTTTCTCTTCTTTCCTCATTTCTCTCTCTATTATCGAACCTCTTTTCCCCATTTCTGTCATGTGCTCTCCTTCCAGCTTATAACTTTTTCCTGTGTGCCTGTGGCTCAGCTGCTTGCTGTGTGCACACTCAACCTTTCCACCTACCTAAAGCTGGAGCTCAGGACTCCATGGAGGAACGTAGCTTTTTGCAGGATCCAGTCTCTAGGAATCAATTTCCATCCCAGTATGAAAATTGTAATGAGGTACCAGCTATCTTGTCTTCCTTTTTGCACCAAGAAGAGCTTCCCAAGCAATACTATCTCCTGGTTTTACTAGAAAGACATTTCAACCCACATTCCACCAGTGTCCACAGAGCTGTGCCTGTTCTGAAAGATCTTGTGGCCTTTCCTGCTTTTGCACTATTTTATTTCCACCATAAATGTTTGGATCTGTGAAGTCTGGCATACATAACCTTGCAGGTAGGAGTTTGCCCTTGGCCAAGCTCTGTCTGATTGACTGATCCCCTTCTCCAGTATTTCCAACATCCTTAGTTCTAGAGGAACCTTCCCACCTCCATCACCCGCAGGTTTCCCATCTAGTGAAAAGTCAGGAATGGTGATGACCCACCTTGAGCTCGTCCCCCACCTCTGAAATGCCACTGTGGGTGGGTCTAGCAAAGCAGCCACATCTGTGCATTGCCTGTAAGAACTGCTTTTGTCCTGTTCCCATGGTGCGTCATCTCTGCTGACCATCCCTCTCCCCTCATTCCTTTTGACTCAGCCAGAAGAGAGGATACATGCATAGCTGGGGTGTGGAACACTCCCCTCTCCCCTTGCTGTGGTTCAGGAGGGGATTCTGCTCCCCTGTGCTCACCTACAGCACTCCTGCCTTTTCTCTGCCCCCTCACTTCCTCAGCAGCTGCCAGCCTCTCCCTCCCACCATAGGCGGCTGCTTGAAATAATCCTTTATGAAACCTCTTAATTCTAAGGAGCTATTTAGGGACCTGTGTTCAAATCCCTCTGAAATCCTCTTTTTCCTGAGGGCTGCAAAATATAAAATAAATGCCACTGCCCCCACCCTCTGCTGCAGCAGGGGCTGGCACAGGCCACGGGAAAGGCAGGATTGTTCTGTTGCTGCTCAAGAACTGCTTCCCCTGGAGATCTGGGTGTGATCCTCTCCCCTGGGAGAGGGGAGCTCTTCCTGCTGCCATTCTCACAGATGTGCTCCGACAGCTGGCAGCTGGAAGCCGGTTGTAAAACAAGTGTGCCATGTCTGCCACAGGATACGATGCTGTGGCACTGTAAGGTCTCGGCTGGCTGGCCACCATGTAGCTTGTAGTCTCTCCACAGCTCTATTAAATGATGTGTTGGGAGCAGTTGTGCTGTGCTCTTAAAGGCGGTGTCATTCTGGATGAACAACTTGTCCTTACCCTTTGCCTGTTCCAAGGGTTTCTCTTGGGACTGGAGGATCCTGGTTGCATTTGGTGGTGATGGCCAAATGGGGAGGGGGTCTGCACCACTAAGGGGACATATCCACTGTGGTTTGGCTGGTGTTTAGGGTTACCAGCTTGCACCAAGCACTGCCTGCCTCCCTCAGGAGCTCAGGACATCAGACGGTGCTCAGCACTGGATGTCAGTAGTGGCACTGGAGGCCACGTGCTGTGTCCATACAACACAGCAGAGGATGGGGTGCATCCCAACATCCCCACTGCAGCCCTGGCTGAGGCAGCACTGCCACGAGCAGTGTGGGGCTCCTGCCAAGCATGTGTCCATCATCCGTGTGATGCTGTCAGCCGGAAAGCGTCCATGTCTGGAGATGCTCAGGAGAGGTTAGTGCTCCCTGCGCCGATACCTGACAGCCATGATGCTGAGGGAGATGCTTCCTGACAGCCCAGCATGATGCCACTGTGCTGCCAAGAAAATGGCACCAGCATTCACTGGAGCCCCAGGGACCAGCCACGGGCCCTCATGGGGTGGCACGTGTCCACACCACAGCTCCTGGGGACAAGCAAGCCTCACCTCCACAGCTGCAGCCATGTCTGGAGTGGCCATGGAGGGATTTATCCTGGGAGGTTGAGGAGTTTCTGCTTCCAGATGAAAAAATCCAACTCATCAGGAAGGGACTTGTCTAAGTCACTGGTGTAATGATACGGGGAGTGGGCTGGCCTTAGAGAGCCCCACAGCCAGACCACAGGGGCAGGTAAACTGCTGGGGGCACTGCTACCTGATCACCGCATCTCCCACAAGCCCAGGGGCCACTGGCAGAGCAGAGTGTGGTGGCACAGCTGGATGTTTTTCTCCCTTTGAAGGCTGTGTGGCTTGGAGAACACTCTTGGCCAGTTTGTGTTGCATCATGCTGTTTGGGAAAGTACAGATATCCCTGCAGTGACCCCATAAAGAAAGGCACCTGCTAGTTTTGTGCTGACGCTGCTGAGCCAGACCCAGACAAAACCTGCCCTGTGTCTGTCTAGATACAAAGTTCTACAGTGGAAACTCATCCCTTGCCGTCAGCCCCGAGAGCACCCCTGCTGTCTGCTCGGTGGCCCCGGTGCCCCTTACACAGACTTGGAGGTACACCAACCCCTGGGGGATGAGGGGCAGGGCATGGTGGCACCTGTGCCCCGTGTCTCAGCACACAGATGGCACCGGCTCCCTGCCCTGCTCCCTGCCCATCCCCAGCGAGCCCATGTGCCTTTGGACACAGTTAGCTCTTGCTGCACAGCTGAGCCCATCGGCCTGCCACCCTCGGTCTGTGCACCCCCCTCCAACAGACACCAGAGCTGACTGACAAGCCTTTAAAAATAACTCCTAGGTGTGAAGGAGGGCAAGAGATGGAGAGGAACAACCGCTCTTGGTTGGAGGGGGCAGCATCCCCCTCTGCCTCTCCCTGCCCTCCTGATGGTGACACCACATCCTGGCCGCTCTGGGTCGCTGCCTGCCCAGCCTGTGGCACAAATGCTTTGATGTGTTTTTGAAGCGCATTTGGTTCTGCAGGGGGGAGAGAAAGAGAGCTGACATCTCTGTCCCCTCTCTGCACTTACTGCAAATGAAGGGATTAGGAGTTATAATCCAAGATTCTTCTTTTAAAGCGGCTTTTCAGCTCTGTGAGGGGAACTTCAGCGTGATGCTCCTGGGGGAGGTGGTGGTGACAGAGCAGCTGTCACAGCCCCAGTCACCACGGGTGCTTGGGGATTTGCAGCCGAGGCTCAGTGGCACCAGGGGGTGGCTGTAGGAGACACTTCTGCCGGGACTGGGCGTGTGTGTGCAGGGGACTCTGCAAGCCCAGGGTACAGGGGGTATCCCATGGCTGTGCACTTGCTTTGGCACCACAGAGTGCATCCAAACACTGGGCAGGTGCCGCCATCCGGCTGCACGGATGGATTTTCAGGGTTTTCCAGATGTTTTGAACTTGAAAGGCAAGAATGGGCTCTTTCTTTGGGAGTGGAGGGACAGGTCTGTATTAGCCAGCACTGTTTAAATGGGAGATTTCCAGGTGGGCGGCACAGCCACAGTGAGAGACATGTGGCAGCCCAGACCTTCCAACGGCATCCCAGCCATTGCCTGGTGGGGGTCACATGCACCCCATCTCTGGCAGCACCATGGACCCCAGGATGACACTCCAGCTGTGGGGACTCCTGTGCAGGGCAGAGCTTCAGGATCTGAGTGAGATCGGGTCCTGACAATCCCCTGTGGCAGCATCTGCTCCTGGGATGCTGATTGCCAAATTGCACCAGCCCAAAGCATCCTGCATCCCTAGGGAAGCTTCTGTCCCACACTGCCAGCAGTGTCTGCCCTGGAGAAGCACAGTAATCTTTCTTCTTTTGTATTCATTAACTCCTTTTCCTTCTTCCCACTGCATTCATGGCAGACCTGTGCAAAATATTAGGAAATGGCTGGTTTTTTCACTGGCATCTCTGCAGCCTCTCCCTCTGCTAATTATTATAGCAGTGCCTCTTCTAGGGCAAGTCGACAGATGGCTGGGGTTTTATCTTTGAACAAGCTATTTAAATAGGGCTCTGGCTTTTCCCTTGCACATTTCTTTCCTGGCTGCATGTCCTGAGCTGCTGGATGGGTTGTCCTTTTCACTGGGGATGTCAGAAATTGTGAGCTGAGACTGAAGGGTGAGATCAGATCCCTAGGAATGGGGATTTTTTTCTTTCCTTTTAGAAAGGGAAGATAATTCTGCCCTGGTTCATGTGGCCTCGTGGAGTGCTGTGTTTTGGATTTAGTATGAGAATAACATTGATAACACACTGATCTTTCAGCTGTTGCTAAGTAGTGCTTACCCTAAATTAAGGGTCCCATGATCTACCAGTGCGGAGATGCACAAGAAGGTGGGAGAAATTGTGGCCAGGACAGCTGACCCGAACTGGCCAAAGGGATATTCCATACCAGAGCACTTCATGTTCCATGCATAAGCTGGGGGGAGCTGGCTGGGAGCTGCTGATCACTGCTGGGGGATGGGGTGGGCATTGGTCAGTGGGTGGTCAGCAACTGCACTGTGCATCACTTGTCTGTCTTGGGGTTTATTCCTTCCTCTCATTTTGCTTTATTATTATTATTATTATTATTATTATTATACTTTATTTCAATTATTAAACTGTTCTTATCTCAACCCACAAGTCTTACCTTTTTCTGATCTCATCCTTATTCCACCAAATGTGGAGATGGGAAGAGAGTGAGCAGCTGCAAGGTACTTAGTAGCTGTCTGGGATAAATGCACAAGATAAAGAGCTGAAATGTACTGAAAAGTCAAGCCTTCCATAATGGGAGGGAATAGGAAGGTGTACATGGAATGTTAGGATGGGCATATATCACTTAAAATGTTTTTACTGCTACAGCCTGTGTCCTACAGTCCTGTGCAAGAAGATCCTTTCATCTCCCCTTCCATTCCCTGTGGTTTTTTTTAAATGAACTTGATATTGCTTGGGACACCCTACCCTTCATGAGGAAGAAGGACTAGGAAGACAGGACTCTTGTTTTAATAAAAGTCACTGATGACTGTGCCACACTGTAAGACCCCAAGACTGAAGCATGGGTGCTGTATAAAGTAAGATCCTGCCCTGCATGCCTGAGAACATTTCCAGCTCATGGATTGTATGGCTTAAGACAGAAAACACAGCTCCTAAGCCAGCTTTTAAACTCAGTTGAGCTCATTAGCTGCAGAAAAGTTGCTTCAAGACCCAGCAAATGTGACAGAACTCCCAAACTGGTTCCATCCCACAGCCCTGCTAACCACGCATCACCATCCTTGAGGCACCTGCTTATTTCCAGCCACCTTTCCTAAGTCAGACAGGTGTATGTGCATCACTCCAGGTTGCTGAATTAAGGATCTGGGCAGTGACTTTACAGAGGGGCACCTTTTCCCCAGCAGCTGGTGGTGACAGGAAACCTCAGTCTGTGGGGCACGGTGGAGCCTGACTCTGTGATCTGCTGTGCCCCAGACACCCACTTTCAGCACAATCTTTCCAGAGTACCCCAGATGAGGTGTAAAGGGACCCATCACACGCTGCACACAACTGCAGGCACGTGGCAGCTTTGGGTTTGTGGTGGCCTTCCTGCCACCACGCTGCTCCGGGAGGACTCCGCTCTTTGTGTGGGCATTGGGATGGGTGTCTGACCCCAGAGGCACACCTTCAAAGCAGGAGGCACCAGGCTGTGGAGTGCTGAGTTCAGTGGTGAGTCTGCATTTTGCTTGAGAGGAGTGGCTAGAACCCACTCACAGCAAAGCATTTGAAGGATGTGTTTAATTAAAAGACCATCTGAAAAGTTTCAGAGAAAAATTGCATCTCAGAATTCTCTGTGGAAAGGAGTGGTGTATTTTGATCAATTCTGACCACGCTATGTATAAGTTATTGCACATAATGGATGCTGAATAGATATAACGGGGTACAGATGCAATGTGACAATTGTGGTACTTGCTTTTTTGATTGTAATCCTTTGTACCAGCACTACCTACACATCTCTACATAGTATCCATCCCAAAGAGACTTGCCATCTTCCGATTAATAATAGTTTCTGCACATTGGAGCAAGTGAGGAGTATTTCACATACAGACAATCTGTTTTTATTGCTTTCATCTTTACTTTACAGCCAGGTGTGTGATCTAACATCAGCCAGGAACTTCAATAATCTTCTGTTTCAAAACATCTTAGAAAATGACTGTTTGGGATGGGCTGATTTATAATATATCCGTGGCACACAGAAACAGAAATGCAAGCCTCTGAATCCCTGGGAAACATCCTGTCTGTGTCTGAGAGGGATTTCTGTCCTCCCAAGTGTTTCATGGTGGGCCTGGGGATCTAAGGGATTCTTTGAAGCCAGCAAAGACTTTGCAAACTATAGACAGGGGTTTTTTTAAGCAGGTGCGATCTGAATCCAGCATCTATTTGTCTCAGCTGCAAAGATGTAGCTTGGCTTCCCCCAGCCACTGCAGAGGAGAGCTTGCCTTGTGTGCATGTGCTTGATTCTTTCTCAAAGGTCAGCTTCATTAACCTCGGGGTTATGCTTTGTGTAAATATGCATATATATCTGATCTGCACGGGAAATGTCACTTTCTCACGTATCTCACATCCAGATGTTCCCCAAGCCTGAGCCTGTGTAGCTGGTGGGATGCGCTGTGATGGTGACCCTGCAGCCAGCACAGCTGTCCTGCTCGGGCACTGCATGGTGCCCACGCCCGACAGCTCTGTCCACACGTTCTGCAGAGGTGCCTCCGTGTCCTCTGACGTGTGTTCCTCGCACGTTCTGCAGAGGTGCCTCCGTGTTCTCTGACGTGTGTTCCTGCGTGCGTGCCGATGGTGTGCAGTACCCCACGGTGTGTGCAGTGCCACCCGCGTCTCTGGTGCTGATGTTCCTGTGTGGCCCCTGGTGTGCAGCACACGCAGTGCCGCACGTGCAGGCGCTCTCCCTGCAGCAGTGTGTGCTCTGCAGGGCTGTGTGGGCCTCCTTCCACAGAGCTGCAGCCTGCACAGCCCAGAGCATCTGTCATGGGCACGAATGAGCTGTGGCACAGAAGGACTCTGCCTTCCTCCCTCACCGATTTCCTCTCTGCCTCACTGCAGGGGCGAATTTCACAATTAAGTTGCCATCTCCTGAAGAAGTTTATTTCTTCCTGGCTTCCTCTGGATCTGATCCTCAGAGAGCCTGAGCACTGAGGTAGCTCCTGCCGCTTTCGACAAGAAACCAGCAGTAGCCAGAGCAGGCTGCCCCCAAGGCCAGCAGGAATCCGGGATGCTCAGCACTCCATGGGAGCACACCTTGGTGTGTGGCCGTGCGTCTGCACACGCCGCTGGAGCCAGGGACACCGGGATGGGAACTGAGGCAAAGAAGACATTGGCGCACAAGTGACATATCTCAATATAATTTCTAAAACTCTATTAATTGAACAGATAAAATACCTCTGATCTATTTTTGTTATTTTGTTACAAAATATTAGCCATTTGGACTCTTTGCTAGGTGTGACCACACCACTTTTCCCAAAGGAAGCTTTTTTTGGTGATATTTACAGCAGGAGACAGGTACAGAGAGACAGGTGCTTTCAAAAGCCTACGCACAGGTAACACTTTTGTTGTTAGATTTTAAAAAGACACATTCAGATGGGGTTGTGACTAGTGTTGAAGAACTGGGTGACTTCAAAGCTGCTGTCCCAGGCATGGCTGCGAAAGAGAGGGCAGGACAAGGACAGCTGTAGCTCACAAAACACTGCCGGCAGTCCCTGGAGCCTACACTAGCACAGTGAGGCAGCTGGTGGAGTGGGAGACGGGGGGAGCTTGCTCAGCAACTTGCATTTCAAAGCAGAGACTCTGCTAAGCAGCAGCATTCTTGGTGTAGGGATCAGATTTGTCTTGGAAACCTCAAAAACATGTGCAGATAGTGCAGGTTGAGCCTTCTGAAAAACACGTACCAAAACTCAAACCGTTATGGCTCAGAAGCCCTCAAACAATTCCAAACCTGGTGGTACCTTTGAGTATGAGTATTGATGAAATTCTGGTTATGGACCATACCCACACCTTTCATCTACAGGGAGGAGAGAAAATGTGAACAGTGGGATGCTTTTAAAAGCCTTGTGAAAGCACTAAATGTTGCTAACCCAGTGGCCCAGACTATGGCATTAAAAAGTGTTCCAGCAGCAGACAAACACTGCATTAAACCCAAATTGTTTGCAAGGCTTGATTCTCCTGTCACATTTTCTCATCTCTTTGCTACTGGTGCAAATAACTTAATTCCACTGGGCCTGCACCAGCATGAGCAAGCTTCAGGATAGAGCCTGATGGCTTTTGTAACACAGCTCTGCAAAGCTCAGTCACACCTTGTTCTCTCCTCCTGTCCAGCAAAGCCACCTTCTCCTTTGGCCACTGACCCAACTCTCACTGCAGAACACTTTTCACTGGGTTTCTCTTTACTCTCTCCCCCCACTCCTTTTTTATATAGAAGGGCGTGAGTTTGGCAGCAAAAAGACACCATTTGGGTTGAGCTAATCTCTGCAGCAGCTCCCTGCCTGACTCCTCCACCTGAAAGATTGTGCTAGGCTCATGATCAGAATCACTGCTGTCAAGAGCTGGTGATTTTTCTTTGGGCTGGTCCCTCCAGGTGGGCTGTGGTACACATTTTGTCCTTCATTAGGTTGTCACTGAGATGCTCCTTCTAGCTTGCACCCTGTCAGTCTGTGTGCAAGGGTGGCTGTTTGCAGCTGTACAGCTACACTGAGTCTGTGTGTCTCGCTGGTGTGTGGGAGGACTGTGGGAGCAGACAATACAATAGATCAGATGAGGTGCAGATATGTTTTAAAGTGCTTGTCATCCTTTGAGACCAATCTTCCAAGTTAAAAAGAAAAAAATCATCTGTATTTTGAAGTGAAGTCCGAAGGGCTCGGCTCCACAGTGGAATTTTGACCAACCCGTTTCATGACAACCTGGAATAGAGTAGTTTTGTGCCTCTCCAGCTAAACCCAACTGAAGATGTGGTAGCCAGCAGGCTAAAAGACAAGGGTTATCTACATTTGCTTCTCTGTCCAAAGCTCAAGGCCAGCAGCAGCCTTTGCAAGGTCAGGGAAACAGAGCCAACTTGCCCTGAGAGAATACAGGGCGTCAGGTAACTCAGCACTTCAGTTCACTCACTTCTACCCTTCAACCAGCATGGAGAAGGGAGTCTCAAGGCAATTTCCTTATTTCTTCTTTAAATTCTTGTAGCTCTCCCAATCAATTATTAAAGCAGCAAACATTTCTTGTAGGAATTTCATAGGCATTGTTTTAAATATTTTATCTAAAAAAATTATTTCCTCAAGTATCTTAAGGTTTTTTGCTGTTGTCACTTTGTGTTAAATGTCAAGTAAAATCTAATTTATTTATTTTAACACGCACACAGAGCTTTATTGGCTCACTGCACTCTGGGAAAAAAACAAACTCGTACTGCCATTCCTCTCAGACAGGGAAATAACTGCTGGGAAGGGAGGACAGTGCCAGTGCCTCCTGGATACCACCCGTTTCACTGCAGCAGTGAGTAAAAACAGCAGCCACACACTGCACTGACCAGACAATGGCAGGTGTCACACGTGCTTTCTTGGGAAGTTATGGGCAGCTTGGATGAGGTTCTGGCTGCCGTGAGGTGGCAGGGTGTCACCCTGGAAGGAGTCAGCAGCAGACCAGGCCAGCTGTGCCTCACAGCTGGCTGGGGAGTGAGTGAGGGGTTGAGCCCTGGCTGGGGTTGAGGACCTCTCCCAGCATCCAGCTTTGTGATGTGGAGCATCCAAACTGCCCTGGGGGGCTGGCTACGAGTAAGCTTCTCTGGTCTGGAGGGAGATTGGGCTTCTACTCAGGGTTTTCTTACAATCTTTTCTGTCATCTGCTTCTGCAGCCTTCGCTGAGGCTGTACTTGTGGGCTCCTGGTCAGTACAGTTGCTATTGTGGATAAAAGCAGCAGCCTGGTGCCCAGCTAAGCAAACAACTCTTGGCATGGCTGGGTCCATGGGTCAGGCTCAGACAGAAGGCGACCTGGCAGTGAGAAGACTCTTGCCCTGGAAGGCTGGCCAAGCACAGAGATTCTTCATTCCAGGCCCTGTTTTCTTCCCTAACTACTCTAGCTGGGCTTATGCCCATGTCACACATGTGAACTCTCTCACCTGAACATTCCAGCACAGCCAGCAGGCATCCAGCGAGCACTGAGGGGAGCCGAGCCCATCCCTGGAACACTGTGGCTTTTGTCACTGGCAGTAGCCCCAGAGAAGAGCTTATTGGCACAAGCCCTAAGGAAATTGCTGTGTGGCTTTTACTCCACAAGGTAAAAAAGGGTTTCCTGCATCTGTCTTCACTGTCCGCCTTTTCCAGACATTTTGCACATCCCCACCACTGCCAACAACTCCTGCTGTTCCTCACCCAACCACTGTATCATCAGCACCCAGTGCTCATGTCTCAGCCTTACATGGGAAGGAAGAGCATTTCTGTCTTTCCCTCATAAAATGAAATTAAAATAAAGGCCCTAAAAGGCATTCTGTCCTATTTTAGAATCCTAAAGTTGATCTTCTTAAGCCTTGAAGGGAGATAGAATGAGTGAGACCAAAGCCTTTGAGCTAATTAATACCTTCCCCTCCCTATGCTCAAAGAGATTTTTTTTCTAAAAATACATCCACAGCCCATTTTTAATGCTGTCTTCCTTCACATCAATGTCCCCAATAAAGCAGAGGAGCTGAGCTGTCATCTCTATCTCGGGATCTGCCCCTCCTCTCACTTTGAAGCTGGGATACAGAGGGAGAGAGAAGAGGCCTTGGATTCCGGTATCTGGGCAGCTTTTCTGTAGGAAGGGCTGATGGAGGTAAGAACATAGCCAGGCAAGAGATACAGATGGGACCTCACAGGAGTGGTCTCCAAAAAGCCCCCTCCCTCTAACACAGGCGGAAGAGCCCAAGTGAATGGAACACCCACCCCAGAAGGTGAACAGAACATTTGGCTTTTCTTTCAGAGCACAAAAATGCAGATGGGCAGGAAACACAAAACCAGCCAGAAGGAGGAATGCAGAGGTGGGTCTGTTTTAGAGAAAACAACCTGTGTGTGTGTGTGTGTGTGTGTGAGTGTGTGTGTGTGAGTGTGTGTTTGTTTATTGAGGTGGGAGGGCACCTCCCGGTGCCGTCTCTTTGGAAAAGTACACATCCATTCCAGGAAGGTCCCTGGACTGAATCCCCTCCCTTCTGCTCCCTCAGAACTGCTTGGTGTTTCCTTAGTAAGCATGCGCATACATACGCTACCATACAGGTGTATTTACATGTGGTGAGGTCTGCTAGGTCTCAGCAGAGGTCTCTGGTACAATGCTCCAACATAACAACAGAAAAAGTTTTGGTGTTCAGTGAGGCCATCTTTGAGTTGTACTGCAGTTCAGGACAGTCTCTCCTCCTCTCAAGCTTCCTTCCACTCGTGCCCTCCTTCGCTTGGAACCGGCTGCTGCAAGGAGATAATACTTGAAGAGCGATGAGGAGGAAGCATGGCAAGTGGTGCAAGTTCTCAGCTCCAGCTTAGCAGGTGGCAGCTGTGGTGGCAGGGAGAACTCCACCCCCAGGAGTGCCCCAAGGTCGGCCCTTGGCACGGGTGAGTCCGTTTCTCTCCGAGGCTGGCGAAGTTTTAGGGTGGGTACAAACCTATGGCCAGGTAAATGCAAGGCAGGGAAGGAAGTCGAGGAGTAGGAAATGGAAGACACGGTGCCTAGAAAGCAGCAGGTCATCAAGCCTCTCAGGAACAGGGCAGCAAAGTGCTACATGGGGACAGCACGAGCACAGAGGCCAGCCGGGCTGGCAGGGTGTGAGGATGTGTGAGCATGTAGGTTGGCAGTCTCTACAGATGGCTCCTCACAAATAGCATCATCTTGAGGGGAGACAGGGTAAGAGTTAGGTCAGTTGGCTTTTTTTTTCTTTTCTTCTTCTTTTACTAAAAAATAAATCACAAACTAGATCTCTGTAGGCAGAAAGGGTCCCCGGGAGGCGGTGGGGAAGGGAAGCAGGGAAGTCTGTGCTGTTTTGGTGCTGGTGGTGTGGCTACACGAGGCTGCGTGAGCCACTGGAATACCTGCGCCTCTGAAGCAGGGAGCTGGGGGGGCAATACTGGTGGGGGTGGTTGTAGGGAGGGGGTGGAGGTGGCAGGGGAGGCTGATGGACCAGCTTCATGGGGGTCCCAGGGAGCCCACTGCCCACACCGCGCCAGGGGGTGGAGGTGCAGGAGTCAGAGGTGACGTAGCGTGTCAGAGTCTGGTTGAGGGCCGGCTCCATCCGAGCGAGGCACGGCTTGTCCAAGACAATGACTTTGACAATCTGCTGGCACTGTACAAGTGTCCCCGCCGAGGCGGGGTGCGAGGGCACCAGTGCTGTCTCCAGCCGCTCCCGTGGCACGTTAAGACGCATGCTGGGCTGCATTCCACTCTCGGGCCCCAGGGCGGAGTTGTGCTGGTACGTTTGAAGCCTGTTGTGAATTGACACCTAGTTTAGAAACAGCCAAAGAAGCATTAAATGTTACAAGACTTTTCCCATCTGCTACTACTGGCTGCCCTGAACCCCCGCCGCCAGTTGACCTTACATGCATTCACCCTCCCTCCCTCAAAAAACCAGAATAGGTACAACCCTGGCTGTACAGCCTCCCTCAAAAGCCCCATTGTCCCCATCTAGGCCTAAGTGCCCCTGTCCTTTCCACCATGTCAAAGGTAGCAGAGTCGGCGTTCCCAAATGCAGGACAACTTTGGTTATCCAAACAGCACAGGGAACACAGATGGACTCTAGGAGTGGAGGTGTCCGTGAATTCTCATGGTAATGAACAGACCTCGAGGTCATGCCTTTGTCCCCACCAGCAAAAAAGGAGAGGGGGACCAGACTGTAAGCTTTCAGATGATCGAGGTTGTACATTTCAGCAAAATGGCAGCAGCTGAATCTGAGATAGAGAGTGACAGAGAAATTCAAGCCTTTCCCAGCTCCCTGCCTTTCTGAGTAGGAAGGTATACCACATGACTGGCTAATCTGTTTACAAAGGAAAAAGCAGAAACCTGACATAGTCTAGCAAAAGGCAGCTCCCTCTGATCCAATTGATGGTTTGTCAGTGAAAGGAAATGATTTTCAAAAAAGGAAAAGAGAAACAAATAATGCCCAACTAGCTCATACAATGATAAAATAAATTAATGATGAAATGGCAGCAGATTAGATAATCTCAGAGAAATGGAAATGCTCCTCTGCTGGCAGAGTAATACTTGGTCAGCTGAAAGCAGGTAAGGAAGCAGGAGGTCATCAGGGTTCCCACAGCAAGTTGCTGATAATGGAATCAAAAAAGGGAGCTCACTGAGACCAGTTTGAAAAGGAGGAGCTGGCCTGGACTGGAGGTCCCTAGCAGGAGAAGCGCAGCAGGGAAATGGTGCTTCCCGAATCATGGATGAAGTTATAGTTCCTCCTGGCAATGGGCTGATGGAGACCCCAAACCAGAGCAAAGTTGCTGGCTCCAAACAGAATGTCAGTCAAGTGACAAGCCCTGGGTAGGAGACAAGTGCTTGCATGGCACTTCCAGCGAGGCAGGGGTGCAGGTGGGACAGTAGGACTGCCCTGATGGTCTGGCAGGGTGGGCAGCAGCACCAGCGACTGGGAAGGAAAAGCTGTGGGCTGATCAAGCTTCCCACCATGCTGGAACAAGGATGAGCTCTCTGTCCCTATCCAGCATGGGAGTTGCTCAGACTCACTGCATAGCAGGATATAATATTGTGTCAATATTTATTCAGGTGGTGGAACATCCCATAGGAAAAACTGGTTGCTGGGCCATGAAGTGCCAATGATATTAGAATACATGGAAGCCATCCTACACAAGGAAACACTTGTGCCCATAGGAATAGGAAACTGGCTGGCAGAGGCACCTTTCCCAGGAAGGGGGTGTCTGCAGGGAAATAGGGTGCTTTTCAGGGAAAAGAAGCAGCACCTACTCCCCACAGAGAAGCTGAATTCCTCACGTAAATTGACAAGAGGGAAAAGAACTACCCTGGAAAAGGGCAAGTTCAGGACAACAAAGATATTCCAGACAGGGAGAGAGTAGGAAGTAGTAGATAAGATTTTCAGTGTGAAGGTTGCATTTTCCTGTTTCCTCACAGGCAGTGGGAGTATGGGTATCTGTGAAGAAACAGGCAACCCACTGGATGCTAGACATTCCTGCAAAGATAGATGTACACAGGACAGCCAAGCTCCCTACCTATAAAGGTGAAGCTCTGGGGAAAGTCTGGTGTACAAAGGCCATGCTTAATCCCCTTCAAGGGGGATGGAGAGACAGAGCTGCAGAGATTGTGCAGGAAAGCCGGGCTGCGGGGAATTTGCATGTGATGCTGCATGGAGTTAGCATGTCAGGGAAGTCCTTAGTGGGGCTCTCAGTCTCCCCGTAAGCAGTGGGGTGGGTTAGTCTACAGCGTTTGAGAGCTTAGTCCATGAAGGATGTTACAGTTATAAAAACGGATTGAAAATGCTTTGAAGTTTAGTTTGGATTTGAAAGTTGTATTACCCGTCCTAGCAGTAACTTTTAATTGTATCTCTGGAAATTGGTAAAATTGTCAGTCTGGCTGGGGAGGCATTGATTAAAACCTGAGAAAAGAAACAACAGAGAATGTGAGAAGAGCTGAAGTGAGAGAGAATTACTTACCTCAGCTGCTCTGCACTCTACTTACCTCCACTGTGCTGTCCGAGACCTTCTCCCCCAAATCCTTCTTGCCTTTGAAATAAAACAAAAGATCTCACTCATGAGGTCTGTGCCCCTAGTCAAGAGCTGGCCCTCATACTGTGGACTGGAGAGTTAAAGGGAGAGGTGCAGGGGCAAACAAGAACCACTGATAGCTGCTTAGTGGGGTAGGAGGAGGCCTGTTTGGGCTCCTGTCCTCAGGTCCTGATCTCAGTGCCATTCGAGTGAGGTGGTAGCCACTCTCCTCTGCACTTGATGTTTGCTGGCATACAAGCCAAGGCATGGACAGACACAAAGCTTTTGATACAAAGAGGCTGGTCCAAAGTGTGAGTGAAGAGGCTGGAGGAAGTTAATGGTATGGTTACTGTGTTTACCAGTTCAGGGAAGAAAAAGTGAGCCAGGTCCTTCAGAAGTTACCCGTGATCCATCACTAACACATCTTTACTAGATATTACAGCTACACAACGGGTAATGAGACTTCCCGGGTTTTTCTAGGGTATCTGAAGAATGCATATGCTCTCATATTTCCACTCTTTGCCCAAGGCTAAAGGACGCAAAACTGAATGCTTCTTTTTGCAGTTATTCTCACAGGAATCAGTGAGAACACATTGCCAAATGCAGCACTGCTTGACCAAGAGAAGTTGTGTGCTGGTGTCCTCTTACCTGTTGGAGAGCCTTGTTTAGACTGCAGTTCCATCTGGGCTCCGTTGGTCCTTAATGAGAGAGTCTTTGTCCCTTGCTGTTTCTCCAGTTCCCCTGCAAAACAGACACACGGAAATAAATGAAGAGAGGGATGGAGGGAAGGCCAACAGCATATTGGAGAGCAAAACTGGAGGTCAGCATGGAGAATTAATGCAAGAAAATCACAAGAGAGTGTCAAGAAGGGAGAGAGGAACAGCCAAGGTAAAAACAGAAACTGGAGAGGACCTGACATGTGCAGAAACTTATGTATCTCCATACGACCTTCCACATATGGCCTACATTTATACAGAATAGGCTAATGCTGCACAGGTGGGGACCACTGGTGCTGAGATACTTTGGCTCATCAGTTTACACATAGAAAGGCCACCAAAGGCTCCATGGACATCACATGTTTAAGACGGGCCATGGAGTGACACAGACTGCTTGACATCGGGACACTCCTGGAGTGGAGGACAACTCTGTTAAGGGTACCAGACCTGTTCCAACTATCTACAGATCATATTTGCATAGTCAAAGGAGTATAGGACAGAGAAGAATTTTCTGGGTCTCACAGTCTAAGCCTTACTATTCCAGGCCACTGTATCACACACCCTGTTTCATAAGCATCATAAGTAATTAAGTTCTTCCATTTCTCTTGGCTGGTGATCACAGAGCCTGACTGCTTTTTCATCCTATCAGTGAACATAAGAACAGTCCTGTGCAGGCTTGTGCTGCTCAACCTCTTTGCCCCTGTTCCTGAAGAAGCCCTTTTCTTTACCCTTTCTCCCTTGTGGTCACATGCAGTGTGAATTGTCTGAGAGATCCTTACACTCAATTCGTATCTGTTCCAGTTCTGTCACTTCTGCTATTGACTCTTTCAGATCTTCCACAAACTTCTGCATTTCCTCAGCACCCAGAGCACAGAAGTGTAGTACCTGCTTCTTCTCTGAGCCTGAAACTGGAGTCACCAGTGTAATGCCATGGGGGTAATCTGTAAAGAAGTTGTGTCAACAAAATAAAGAGGTGTTAGGCATTCTTACTGGAGCAGTTGGTTGCTTTGGTACCTCTGAAGGACAGAGAGTTTTCAGCATGAGTCCAACGGAATGGCACACCCAGAGTTTGTCACACTGCAAACAGTGGGAACCTGCAGCACTGCAGCCCTCCAAGGAAACAGAAGGGCCACTCTAGCTCTCTGTTACACCTAGTGCAACTCTGGCCCTGGGAACCTGAGCACACAGTTGGACTGTAAAGCCTTTCTGAATCTGTGGAAGAGTGAACAGTGTATATGAGGCCAACAGCATTTTTTCTCCTGTGGGAGATGGAGCAGGCGACGTTGGCTCCTGGAGTCAGAACCAGAACAGCCATTAACATCCACAGTGACAGGACTTCTCCCCAATCTCCCCCTTCATCTGCAGAGAACATGGCAGGGATGTTGGCACAGCACGGGTGGGGAGCTCATTGCACTGTGCAAAGAGAATGGTAAGGAGAAAGATGTGGGTTTGTAGGTCTCTGCTTAGTACTCCCCACAGGCAAAACACACAGGAATGTAAATGAAAGGACATGCCCAGAGAGTGAAAATATAACAGCGAAAGGCCTTATGTTTTAAAGATCAGGTTGTGTGCAGGGAGGGGGTGACTGGAGATTCAGCCAACAGAACCAGGAGAACAAGAGCATGCAGAGAACTTGCCACACTTTTGACTGGATTTCCTCTATCATTTGCTCGATGGCTGGTGGTTTCACTCCCTTCTCTCCTTTCCTGTCACATTCCTCTGAATTTAATTTCTGTCCTTCCCTGTCCTGCTTTCACTTCTCCTCCACTGCTCGTACATCTGCCTGCATTCCACAGGCAGTCTTCCTTTATTAGCCTTCCTTTATCAGTCTTTCCCAAACGAGCCAAGGACTAACCTGTTATTTTCTGCCAGCCCTCAGCATCCCCTGTTAGCATGCCAAGCCCTTTTCCCACCCTGTGTCTCTCATCTATTCGGATCACAAGCTCTTCAGGACATCTGCTTTTCTGTCTCTGCAGGGGATACACGACAGGATGCCTTTGCCAAAAGATCTGTGGGCACTCCCAGGATAGTCACGCTGCCCCTGAAAGCTGATTCCAGCTCTGGTGGTGCCTCCTGGGGATGCTCAGGTATGAATGACCCTTTTGTTCATACAGGGATGTAGGAGCCTCTGCCTGCTGCAGAGGGAAGGGTGTTGGGAGAGTGATTCGTGCTGCCAGTAGAGCAGACAAGGGATGGAAAAATCTTGGTATAGCCACAGTGCTGCTACAATTTGCCTTCCTTACAGCATGTTCTGCATGTGCTCACAAAGCCCCAGGGGCATCATCCACGTTTGCCTGGGACTGCTGTGCTGCCCCTCTGCCTGTGCCAGCAGGAAGCCTGCCTGTTTCTGGAACCCCTCCACGGCACAACCAGCCCCAATCATGACACATCATGGCTCTATTCCCAGACCATCAAGGTCAGGCTGACTAGGGCTGGCCTCTCGCCATGCTTTGGTGGGTGCTGTTCCAAGGGCTCTGCCTCTGCCTTGGGAAGCTTTCAGCACAGCATGGCACTGTGCAGGGAGGAGGCAGCAGCACCTGAGCCTCTGTCAGCATCAAAGGCAGCAGTGGCAGTCATGACTTTGGGCATGAGGGGAGAGGGGCTAAAGCTGGCAGCAGCAGTTCTGTCAACAAGGTTCCCCACCTACAGTTGGCTTCTGAGAGCTCAGTAGGATGTATATAGGGATTGATTCCCTCAGTCCTCACCACAAGTGTTCTCCCTGCCACCATGACAAGCCAGATCCTTCAATGAGGCCCTTCTGCAGGTGCTCAGGCCTAGGAGAGGTAGCAGGAGTTTTTTCTCATCACACTGTACCTAAAGAGTGATCTCCTTGGCACCAAGACTCAGTTTTCTCCCCTCCACTTTTAACCCTGATAGAATCTCTCGCCCGATGCAAACTCACACTGGGTGACACAGCCCCCTCCCTCCTTCTCCTTTTCCCTGCCAAACCCCTCCAGGCAACCAGGGAGCAACGGACTTACATTCATTCTCAAAGAGATGGAACTGCATCCCTAGTAGGCCGACTGACTTGCAAAATGTGTACGTTGAGGAGCTTTTCTTCTTCGGGCAAAGCTTGAGGATCTGTTGGAGGGAGAGATGCATCATTGGGCAGGGTGCAGGGGAACAGTGAGGCAAGAACAACACAAACTGCTCAAAGCAAAAAAGCTCTTTGCCAGCTCTGTTAAGTGTACATGGGAGCAATGCTTGGTGAGTGACCAGCTCTTGCTCGGAAAGCTGCCTGGAGTGCTGCGCTTGTAACAATACTTCTGAAACTCTGTAGGCATTGCCCTGGACCCATGCAGCTCTCTGTCTCCCAGCGGTGCTGGCTTTTGGATTACCACATTTCTGACTTTTGCAAGGGCAATTCTCTTCACCAAGGATCAGATCAAAAGGCAAAGGGAAGCCTGTCATAAATACCTTAGAGCTGGGTACAAGAGCATATGTGAATGTTGTGCTGCCCTTGTACCTCAGCACTAGTTCTTATGGATCTGATTTATCCCATGGAGTAGAGGGATAGCAAGGAGCAGACCCTCTCCCCACGTTCACAACTGTACAGTGCAGAGGAATATGTGGGTAAAACTCTTTTGTCCTCTGCTTCTACAAAAGGATTTGGTTTTAGCCTTATATTTGCAACAACCACAGTTTCACTTTGCCATTAAATTCAGCAAAACTTCCATTTTGCTCAGCCTCCTCCCAATCTCACTGTACCTCTGCTCTCCTGTACCTGCCTGAAGACCATTGCAAGGTTGCTGGGGCAGGACTTTCAAAAATACTGTACACTTTTGGGAGTCTGGTAAGTACTATCTAGTGTGCTACAGCCTTTTCCATGTTAGAAGGGAGTGATTTTAAAGTGTCTGGCAGGAAAGATTTAAAGTGCATGAGAGAGCTCTGTCTACTGTAGTACAAACAAAGAAATGAACCTCCCTTTCATGAAATGAACCTCCCTGCTGGCAAAGGCATGAGAGAGAGAGAGCAATGACATTGCTTGGATGGCTGTGGGATGTGACAGTTTGTTTTTTCAAGGGTTACTGGAGTTTTAGATGTACTAGGTTTTTAACAGTGAAGGATCCAGAGCTGTGTCTTACAATGTTGATTAATGGGAAGATGGTCTGTCCTTAGAACAGGGGGAAACGGATATTGTGGACTGGTTTTAGATTTCCTTATGGAAATCAGGGTGAGTTTTATTACTGCAGTGCTTAATTGCCAAAGCACACTCACCACCAGCAGGTCGTTGAAGAGGAACACCTCCCTTTGGTGAGCTGCCTGCTTCTGCACTTTGTTCACATCGGTCACTTCGTACAAGCGGCTGCAGCAGACCAGCCGGCGGTGCGGCACGGACAGAACCTGCACAGAACACACAAGGGCATGCAGAGGGTGAAGGAGGGATCACTGTGGGTCTCCTCCACCCTCAGACAGCACAACCCTGCCCCCTGACACAATTCCACCCACTCTGCCCCCTCAAATCATCTCCTCACCACCACTCCTTGCCATCATTTTTCCTGCTGGTACAACTAGCAGAGAAAGCCTTTGTGGTCCAGGTAAATTAGAGGGCAGGCTATAGGCAACCTTCTTGTTTACGTGTCCTACCTCTGGCTTCCAATCCCTGGGTGACTGCTCATCCCACTGGACATCTGCAGGTTTCCTGGGCTTTGATAAATCATTCTGTTTATTTTGGGTAAACAGTATGTATATTTTTGCATTACAGATTGGTTACTGCCAAAGAAGCTGTCTGTGCATTTGGGGATCTCTTAACCCCAGCAATTTTTAGGGAACTCATTAGAGACAGATGGATAAAATTTTCTTCTATCACTTTGCCTTTCATTTCCTACACCCCCACAAGGCCTGAAAGTTTGAAACACTGCAGAGCTATCAGTTGAACACTGGCAGGCAGGACTTGCAGTAAAATTCTTGGGCAAACAATTACTTCACTAGATACTGTAAACTCTGGCCAAGGAGATCCCTCAAAATTGGGAAAGAACAAGATAGCAGGGAATAAAGAGTTTGGAGAAAAAAGAGCAAATTTATCAAGACAAGCAAGGAAAGTATTACATAAGAGAAGAAAGGACATAGAGGAAAAACACAGAAAAGACATCAGCGAGGGAGGTGGGGGATGGAGGAGTGGAGTGGGTATCAACAGGGTTATGGGTGCTCACCGTTTTCATTCCAACTATGGACTTCTCCACTTTGGTGACATAAGTCACATGGTCCTCATTAGATTTTAACTCTTTCTGCTGGATCCTCTCATAGATCCCCACCACCAGCTCCCGTGGGATGTCAGCACCATCGTCCACCCCTGCCAAACACAGAAAATGTTGGGCAGGCCAGTCAGGGAGAAAAGGAAAGTGAGAAACCAGTGGTCCCTGGCAGGTCACTGTCTACACTGTGTAGTGCTGGGAAGGCTGACAGGGAATAGCAATACTTCACTTTAGGCTGTCTTCTTTCTTGCTCTAATGCATTTAATGCACCAGCAGGAGAGGCTGACATCTCTAAGGCCAATGCAGACGACTTTATTATTCCATTGCTCTGCATGGTGGCTCCTTTCCATGTGTTGCCTAAGTTTTTATAGCCACGATTTCACATTCATATATCTTGGGCCACTCAGCAGCAACCCCTGCATTGATTTTGTATCATCAGAAGTGCGAGATGTGGAGAAGATCTATGCTGGGATTCAGCAGCTATTGCTGCCAATGCAAGCATCAGCTCTCCTTGTCTGCTCAGTGACCTCCACCATTTTCCCTCTGTGTCGTCTCCTACGTCCAATACCTTCCTGCTATTCTGTCTGTGATATCTCTGCCTTGACCCTGCCCCTTTCCTCTTTTACATCTCCTTAGATAATTCTCCAGATTTTGCTGTCTGACCCTTCAGAGTCTGGCAGAAAAGTTTGCTTTCACCCTTCCCTTGAGCCAAACACTGCAAATCAAGCTGCCAGTCCTTCCTCCAAACTGAATTCCTCCAGTCATTTTATATTGATTTTCTCTGCATTCCCTCCAGCTCCCTGATTGGAGATGTACTACCCTGAGTGATGCAGGTGAGGAACTGCTGAGGGATGGAGAGGCACTGTGATCTCCTGGCTCCTTTATCCACATCGCTGCAAATGTATCCTGAATAACCTGTCTATTTTCAAACACAGGCTGGTGAACCTGCTGGCCTGGGATCGACCTGCAGGTGAGTCTGGACTGAGCTGTCTCCCCTTGTCTGTGATGGGGTGACACTCACTCACTCTAAGGAGTTGTGGTGTGTTACACACTGGAGGTGAGTGACCCTCATACTGGTTTAATTCGTTGTGATGTGAACTGGCAGATTTTAAAGCAACTCTGAGTGTAAGTTAACATTAAAAAACCCCCCTTTGTTGGTGCTATCAGTTGTAATACTAAAGGGGATGATGGCAGGTAGCAGCCCCATTCAGTATCTCTGGAAAGAACTTGAAAGAGGCCTCAGTGTCACATTATACCAGTCTGAAGTGGGTGACAAATTGTGGAAGGTGTGGGAGGCTGAGATGACGCTTTCTGAACAGCAATCAGGACAAAGAAACAAGTCAAAGGAACACACAGAAGTACAAAATCTTCAAAAAAGACAGGAATTTACGCAGGAAAAACTTTGAGGGAGCTTCATCTGAATTGTAGATTTGCAGCAAGAGAAACTTGGAAGATGGCTGACCTAGGATGACCTAGGAGTGAATATGGCTGGGAAATTAGACAATAATTTGTCTAGACATGATGTCAAAAAGGCCAAACAATACTAAGCTGCATTAGTAGATCTGAAAATAAGGACAAGGCAGTAGCTCTATATATGAGTATGTTGTGACCACATCTGAAAAAGCGCTTTTAACATCCTATTACCAGGATGGGAAGGACCGACCTTGAAAACAGAGGAAAACTGATTTGGGGAACGGATGTATCAGAAATTGCAAAGAGGTAATGTATGCATGAGCTCTGTCACGCCTACAGTTACTATAAGTAATTGCTGGCAATTAAGAAGGGGAAGATTTAGCCTGAATAGAAGGAAAATGTGTTCATATATTCAAAGCAGAAAGGAGGGGAAGGGCTTGTTTAGCACAATCCAGGAGAGTCTAAGAAGGAAGGAACTGAACAAAAGGAAAATGTAATACAAAGAACTGACTGCTTCCAAACAATGAGATGTCTTAAAAGATGAACCTATCTCTCAAGGAAAATGGTTGGTTTCTGAGAAGGCTGGACAGTTTTCTGTAGAAAATAAAGCTAATTAGAATTTCTCCTTCCCCAGCAACCTAGAAGGCACCTCAAAGGCCCTTCCATGTCTGGCTCATAGGTATTAGCAGCAGACCTGGAGAAAGGCAGTTCCACTTGGTTTTTGCTGCCTTCATCTAGGCAGAATTTAGAGCAGCAAGAGAGAAAAAAAAAAAAATCAAAGCAAGACCCTCACCTCTCAGATTGCGAATGAAGTCCTCCAGCATCATCTTCCTGTCAGGCTTGATGTTGGGGCTGTACATGTCTGTGTTGAGGAGGATGATTGCAAAGGCCAAGATGAAGATGGTGTCCGGGTTGTGAAACTGCTGGACCACATCTGGGTTACACATGCAGTACCTCTGGCTGCAGCAGGAGGGATGCATACACTTAACATGGAACATGGGAGCCCTCTGCTCCAGCTTGGCAATGGCTTTAACACGAGTGGATCAAATTCCTCCTTTCACACAAATGAGAAGGAACCGACTGCTCTCTGAAGGCAAATATCCCCACCAATGGCTGAAGTAGGCCACAGAAACTTCAGCCTTCTTGTCCTCAGGAACCAAAAAAAGCAAGTAAGACTAGAGAGGGCTACTCAGTCTGTGTCACTACGTAAGGGTAATACAGGAGGTGTCTGCTCCAGCTTGCCTTGCTAAGGACAAAGCACTCCTCTGGACGCACTAAGGGAGCAACCCAGCACTCCTGCAAGCCCCACTGCTGGTCTTCCTGTGAGTCATCAGTGAACAGGGAATCCCTTGCTGGCAGACATGTCAGGATTGGCCTCACTCTGGCCCTTCATGCCACTGAAGACATGACAAGGCCACGGCTCTGATGTAGCGGTGGCACAGAGGACTCCATCCTTCAGAAGCCCCTCCATGATCACCCTCTCTGGAAGGGAAGTCCCTGGCCATTCTCTCCATGACTGGTGTTTTTTTGCCTTGGGTGTGCTGTGTTCTCTGCATCCCCCTGGTTGCAGCAGCGGGGCCGTAGGGCTCATGCTCTTACCTGAAAGCCTCAATGAGCCGCTCCACCTTCTGCGCCTCCCCCTGCACGCGGATGTGGGCCTGGAATTTCCGCAGGGCTTCGTCCAGCTCCATGCCTGAGAAGTCCATCTCGTCCACCACGCAGCTGTGAGAGGGGGACACAGCCTCCATCAGAACATCCTCCCATGGGTGACACCAGGCAGGCTCCCTCACTGCCGTACCACAGCTCAGTCCCCAAGGAAAATCCATGGGAGATGCCCTGAGACACCACTATGGCTGCCTGGATCCTGCTTACAATGGGCAGTGTTTTCACACTGTGATTCCACAGTGTGAACCACACAAGTGATTCCTGCATTCTACAGCTGGTGAGCAATTCTTGTGCGTTACTCTGTGTGTGTGTGTGTGTGTGTGTGTGTGTGTATACACACCATGAGATAGATATATATATATAGTACTATATACAGCGTATGTATTTACATATGCATATACAGAGAAAGTGTATATATGTATAGATATGCATTGATATCTACCTGTATCTAGATATCTAGACATCTATATTGACATAGGTATTTATATCACTACCAACAAGACAAGAGTTAGCTCAGAGAAAATAGGAGATGGAAGCTGTTGTACAGAAATGGCATTGCACCATCACCTTCTCATCTGGTGTCACTTTGCATTTCAAAGAGATTCATTGCCCACTGGTAATTCATGGCCAATTTAGATACCCCAAGAAGGGGATGCAACCTTTCTTATTTCCCACTAAAGCATTCTCAGCTTATAAAGGCCCTAGTGTTCGCCTCCAAAACCTATCTCTACAATTCTTGCTCTCTCTATTAGTCAAATAATCTACTTGTTCTTATTCTTACTGCAAGATATTTCAGTCACTTGTAATGGCAACACTTTTCCCATGTGGCTTCAGCACATTTTGTTAGCATAGTGCTACCTTTTGTGTTCAGGTCATTACTGCAAGCATTAATCAAAAGACTAGACTCAGAAAACCCTGTTCATAACCTCCCTTAGGCCCATCTTCCCATTTCAGCAGGGTATGTAGGCACTAATGTCTCTATCAGCCAATTCTCTCCCCCATTTATGATTGCTGTGCTAATTTCTCTCTCTTCCGCTCTCAACTAAAAATTTCTCATGTCCAATGCTTTTCTGAAGCCTAGAATTATGTTCTGCATGTCTCTTGTCTAGAAAACTGGTTATTTCAACAAAGACAGACATTGAATTAATCTACTTTCCACTGTATTTGGTATGTACCATTTACCTCCCTGTTTGTCATTATTTTTTCCCAAAAATAAATTTTCAATGTTGAAATTCTGTCTGACAGACCAAGAAGTTCACAGGTGCCAAAATCCCATTTTCTTTCAGTCTTCCTTAAATACAAAGTTACTAATTTGCTAATGGGACACCTTGATATTAGAAGTGTATTAAAAATTCAAGAACTTCCTATTTTCTGCTTCTATATACCTTGTTAATTCTGTCTGCAACTTAACCCCTTTATTTAATTCTCTGTATTGTGTTTGGTTTGCTTTGTCATGTTGTAAAGGATAAACTGATTGCAAATTTAAGGTTGGGAGGAAATTTTCCCCAAGACAGGTTGTCTTGGCCTTTATGAGGAGTGATACAGGGAAAAAAGAAGAGGAGGGGATTAAGTCTCTTCTGGATCCTTCCATTTCCTAGGATTATCTGAAAATTTTGCCAAAGAAACCTCTACTAATAATGGGATGTGCTGTCACCAGTTTCTTCTTCTTTGTGTGATAAACTGAGGGTGTGTCTGTTGGTCTTTTCTAAGTGCTGCAGTTTGCTGTGGGCTTGTTGGGAAGCAGTTTGTGAACTAGGCTGTTGAGAGCCATGTGCAGCCTTCCTGGAATAAAAATCCATTGCACAATGACTCAAACGGGTGAGGGGCAGAGTTCAAATGCTCAGAGACGTCTCTGCATTCCTCCATTGCCTTATTGATTCAGGAGTTAAGATATCATCACTTAACTGGGGTGACACCTGCAGAATAATTTACCAAGAGCTCTAACTGAACATAAAGTGCTTTGTATCTTCTGAGGTTGGAGTTGTTACAACCTCAGCTAGGAAATGTGGGCTCTTTCCCTGCACAAAGTCCATATAATCAAAATTTAGGAACAAATAGGGAGCAAGGGAAGGGAATCAAAGGGACTGCTCTCATAGGAAATCTTCCATGAAATACTTTTTTATCTCTCCAAGAGGTGGACTGCAGAAATACTTGGCAATAGGAAAAACTTCCTTCACTGCCTCTTTCCTTTGTTATTTTTATTTTTCTCGTATTTATACTCACTCCCTTGGGTTAACATCAAGGCATTCTGCTTCTTGGAATTTATCTTTGATAGTAAGAACAGTTTCCCTCTTGTTAGTCATTATTGTGTTCACAGCTGCAACCACCTCTGCACTTGGACTTTAGTTATTATTTTTTAATCCTTTCCAGTGTGCAATGTTTCTCAGCATTGACCCCAGTGATTTTGCTGCTATTGTCTGCTTCCAGACAAGTGAACACAGAGTCCTTGCACACCCCAGGGAAACCTGCTGAGGTCACCCTAGTAACCCCAATCCAGCAGCATTAAATCATCTATCTTTTGCTTACTCCTTCCCTCTTTGATCAGTCTTTCCCCCTCCACACAGGCTCCTCTAACACATCCTCACCTTTGTGTACAAATCTCAAGTAATAAAGTCAATGCCCTTAATGCAGAAAGCATCAAGCCTTCATTAGGACAAGCAGGACAAGGCAGCTGTTCAGAGCTCTTTTCAAACTCAAACAGGTATTGCTACATGAGTTATGCTCAGCTTCTCCTTTGAGAGTTTCTCTCACACTGATTGATGCAGGTTTACTTTGTAAATTCTGACTCTTGGGAGTCCCTTCCATTTGTCTCTCAGCCCAAAGAAGGGTGTCCCCTGTCCCGTTTACCCAGAAAAGTTGGCCAGGCAGAAAGGACAGGTTAGGAAGAATGTTTGACTCAAGGGAAGTCAGCTTGTGCTTGGATCTGATTTATCTGACAAAGCCTGTGCCAAAGGCCTGAAGAACAGCTCCTAGAGGAGCCATCAGGTATCAGGCTGCTACTTTCTGGTGCTACACGGACAGAAAGAAAGGTAGATCAGAGTTGTCTGATACTTTTTGTGAGCAAATTTGACACAGCAAAGTGCATTCAAAGAGCCAAACAGCCTTGTGCTATGGGGCTGCCATGCTCCTGCTTTTCTTCTAGTCAGCCAGAAATTTTGCTGCCTTCACTGACCTCAGATTCCTGTACAGACTCCCATCAACTTTCCAAACGCACTGTGGTGCCTGTGGCAAAACTCCCCTGAAACGCAGCACAACTTTTCTTCTTGAAACCAGAGCAAGAAGGACTTTTCTTTCCAAGGTAGAGACCATGGAAGCTGACATAGAATATGAGAGTGGGTGACTTTCTGTATCCAAGGAATAAACCAATAGCTTATGTGCATTTGCCAAAACCAGAGCCAAGTTCATTTTTCCACGAACAGCTGGACACCTGTGAGATGGCTATTCCAGGACCACCAGGAGGCTTGAAGGATAATGAAGCAGGGACACAGTAATCACCTTATAAAGCCTCCTGTTTCAAATCCTTCCTGCCCATGAACTTGCAGCAAGCCATGCAAATTGAGCTCACAGTGCATCCAGAGGTTCATTTAGCCCAGTATCTGCAGGGATATAACTTTGGATGTTTGGATCATGTTGCTGAAGTGAGCAGGAAAAGTGCTGACTCCCCGGCTCATAAATAAGGTGCTGGGGTTCCAGGGCTCTTGTGCCACCTGTGTACATGAGGAGTTTGATCTGCCCTGAGGCACCTGACAGACAGGAACCTCACAACTGCAGAGAATTCCATGCCAGCTGCCAGGACCAAAGAATGGGCTCCTAGATGGATTATTTGCCCAGCTATTATCTCTGTCATAGCCATGCTGCCTCCTAGGCTACAGGACAAAGATCACCCCAAAAGTCGGTGGACAGAATGGTGTTAGAGCTGTGAGGATTTAGCACAGGACTAAGCATGGCAAAAAAGCCTGTGGCAAAAGGGTTCAGTGAAGGCAGGAAGCAGCTGTATCATGTGGGGCTGGGATCTGCTCACCCAAGTGTAATGACCTATTTTCCAGCTTTTCCGCTCAGGTGACAATGCAGCAGGAGCTGGGATGCAACTAAAGGCATCTGTAATGAACCTGCAGCCTACACTCAGGGAGGGAGCAAGGGGGGAGGCAGCCAGGTGGAAAGTTTAAAATCACAAGGCACAAAGATATTAATAAAAACCATCCCTTTTCTCAGCTTCTCTAATTCCACAAGCATTCTGAAGATGAACCAGGATTTGGGTGAATTGTAGAGGAAGAGTTCAGCTCCCTGGGAGGAGACTGCCCTGCATGTGCTAACTGAACAGAAGGATAAGTTAGCAGGACTCACTGATTCCTCGCACCCAGTGGGCACAGGCATGAGTCCCAGTCCTGCCCCCCATGCCCTCTTGGGAAGGATATCTCTACAATGGAGACCACGACCCACACCAGTCTTCCCTTTCTGGGGGATGCTGCAGGACATGCATGGTCTGTTTTTTCTGGGGCCGAGTCATGCCTGCTGGCTCTCCCCTGGTTGTTGGTAGGTCACATGGCTACTTATTTGGGAATCTACTCCTTCCTGAGCTTCCCTGGGGACCTAGGTGGACTCAAGCCGCACCTTCAGCCTGTACAAGCCTGGCATGGGAAAGCTGTTCTTGCTCATTTGATCTGTACTACTGTCCTACCTGTAGCAGGAGGTCAGACCTGTCTGACACGTTCTTCCCTCTGTCCTGTTTCCATCACATCATTATCTATTGCTCCTGCTCAAACCCTCCTGGGATGCAAGTTCCTTATTGATCCTCTGTAGTGTCCTCAGGGAGAAGGGGCAAGAAAGCTAGTTTGGGCTAACCTGACAAGTTCATTCTGCCAGTCTGAGAGGAATCTAACACTTCTTTGGGAGACAGTCCCTTTGTTGGGCTCTGCACTTCCCTAAGAGCACTCCTTTTACTCCTTACATTCCTTTTCTCTCCCTGACTTTCCATAAGAGAAAGAGAAGACAATGCAGGCTTGTTGCTGTCTCCCCTGCTCACCCACAGGGAGAGTGTGTGCAGCAGCAGCTTACAGTCTAACACCAACCACACCCCAGCTCAGCACAAAGTCTCCTCTGCTGGAATCCCTGCCCATTTCTCCCCTCACAACAAGTGCACCAGGACAGCCCTGGTGCACTTCCAAGCACCACGACCTGAACACAAACCATCTAGTACCAGCAGCACAGCTGACTCCATTCATGGAATCACTCACATTACCTTGTTCATGAATGAACTGTAAATGCAAGCAATTCCTGAGTCAGAAGCAGGTGGAGGGGAAGAATGAGCTAAAGTGAAGGAAAGTATGAAGGAAGGAGAACAAAAGCAACAAATAAACACAGAATGAAGAAAGGATGCAAGAATGATGATGTGGCTCATATTAAGAATAAGTGACTTTTTCAAAGCAACAAAATTATTTTTCTGCAGCACTTGACAAATAGATTGGATTAAAACTGCTCAGTACCACATAGGTGCTTTAATGGCCCAGACTGCCTCTCTCCTGCTGTATTCCCTTGACTGGTAGACATTGAAACCCTGGGGTAGGTCCTCAGTGACCCTCCCTTGCTGGCAGCAGGGCACGTTGTGGAAGGAGATTCTTGGATCTTACTCTGGAATGCTGATCACAGTGAATGGTTATCCTGAGGGATGCTTAAAATAGGTTACAAGTGGGATTTATGCCCTGTAACACAAAATGCCTAAAAGCTAGATGTCCAGCCTAAACTAGCACACTGAAAAAACAACACTCTTGAGGGCTCCATGTCTCTCCATGGACAAAAGGAATTCATAAATTTCTAGAAGACACTAGACTTGGTGGTGGTCAACAACAGGTGAGATAAATCCTAGTTTTAAAGATTGAAGCCTTTTCTACACAAGAAAATTACACACTGCATCTTTCTAAGGAGACAGACCTGAGTGGTTCAGTGTTATCAATGCGTGTGTGTCAATTACAGTCAGAAACTCTGGAAAATCTCCTGCTCTCTCTGTTGTTCCTCTCGCTTGTATATATAATTTCTTGTGAGTTATCCAGACACCTTTTCTGAGTTCCAAGAAGATCATTTAAAGGTTGAAAGATAAGAGTAGGAAGATGGAAGGGAGATTATAATTTCAGGGCTTTTAGGCTCTGGGCATGAAGGTATGGAAAGGCAAAATAGCCTACCAAAGTGCTCAAACCTCATTAAATGCTTACACTCACCTAAACCTCTGCCCTTGCACAAAACCCAGCTTCTTTGCAACCAGTATGGCACTTCTCTGGAGTTTTGCATTTACTAGGTGGGCAGTACAGAGGGCTCATCTTCACACTGCCAAATGCCACTCTGCACTCCTGAGCTCTGCAGTCTGACAACAGGGACAGGCAGAGGTTGGCTCGTCTGTCAGCCAGCACAGCTTCAATACCCAGAGAAGCCAGGAGAACCCTACAGAGTGTAGACTTATGGCTGGACATTAAGCTGAGTCTGGAGTTTGTAACCTGGGCAGCCCTGCCCTACCTCCGAATGCACAAGGGAGGCTGACACTTTTGCAGATGTTTTAAAAGCTGTCCTATTATTTATTCATGCAGTTGGGTTAATTCAACCTGGCTGCAATAGAAACATTGCTTACAATACACAATTGCAACATAAGTTTTCACATCGAGCGAAAGCTAAACTAACGCAGCAAGGGGCATCAATAATTGAAATTGCTTTTGGGAGCCAGAGGAGGCTCCAGGGTCAGGTTTGGGATGTGAAAGAGCACAGACATCTCTGCCTGCATACAGGCTTGCTCACTGCATGTGGTCAGAGCCTGCCCAACCACTGCTGCCTGCTCGGCCACCCTGCTCAGGCATTTGACCTTGGCAGGACTAACAGTGCCTGTTCTTCTGCCCATTTGGGCCATAAAAATGACAGTGGCATTGGACAAATTGTGCAAAAGCTGCTGTAGGAGCCCTTCTGTCTGCCACATGCTCTCCAGGGAATACCATGGACCTTAACATTGGCTTGCTAAGTGTGGGTGGATGTGGGGACAGCAAGACAGCCCTTGCAGAATCTGTTCTCCCAACGTGTGTCAGTGTTCCTGAGCTAGTTTGGTGGGAGTTGGATGAGGAATGAAGACCAGACTACTTAGACAGTTATGAAATGCCAAAAGGTCTTTCATCTGCCTCTTGTTCCCATAGAAACAGATCATAAGTTGTGACCAGCCCTTGAGATATAGTGCACTGGAAATGCCAGCACACTATCCTACAGTGCCAGCCTGCTTCTTCCTGCAGCATGGACACAAAAAATATCCAGGATTATAATTCTGGGCCATAATGTCTCCTCTCAATGCCTTGTTTCCATGCATGTCACACTGCTGGTGTGCAGCCATTGTCCATCCAGCTCTCACAAGCAGATGATGAAAACTTGCAAAAACCACCAACCACCGGTACCTACAAGCTTGGAATTGACACAGGAAGTGAGTGAAAGTACCTTCAAATGGCACAGCTACAACCAGCTGAATGTGCATGTTTTTTCCTGCCTGTTTTAGAACATTCTGTGTATATTTTAAGTCTACTTTTATGTTTGCCTTTAAGGAAGACGAACCAGCCATTTATTGTGCAGAGGAAATGGTAGCACAGATAGTTAATGCAAGCATATAATATGTTGCCTGAAGAGATCAGACACAGGTTTGAACCCTGATTTCAGACCCAGTTGCTTGATATATGTTCAGGTGCACACAGTCCCTGTCCAAGACATGTCCATGTGCACACAGCCTCAGTAGATTGGTCCCCATCTTTGAGCCTTGCTTTCTGCAGCTGTAAATAGGACGGCGGGGTCACTCTTTCATTGAACATTTGAAGTGTTACAATGAGAGGTGCAGCGGAAACTTTGAGGAATGAGCATGATGGAGCAGGGCTGCCTGCTTCAATGGGTCCCCTGCCACGTGCAGAAAGAAGACAGGCAACCCCAACATAACAGCTCCCGGGCACTCAGGCTGGGAGGCAGACACCAACCTTTGCCATAGGGACTGTTCCCAGGAGCTGCTGACACAGAGTTTGTGGTTCCATGCGAGGCAGAGGAACACGGTCATTTGCAGGGATGACGCCAAATTTAGAACTACAAGGAAGTGCCAGCCTATTGCTATTGCAATATTTCCCTGTGTGTGCAGAGGCTAGGTTTGGACTTCAGCAGATTCTCTGTCAGGGGAAACAGCCCACACAATGCTTACTGGAGAAAAAGAGGCAATTACTTTTAATTGTAGCTCTCAGCATGGAGAGACTGGAGAGAACATGTGTCTTGTTGCTGGCCAAATCAATACCTATATAGTACATTAAAAAAAGAGATGGACCAAAGGTCAGGTACCTGCAGCAATAAGCAGCAGCAATTGCAGCTGGAATTAATTTTGAAATTTGGGCCTAGATTTGTCTCTTGACCTTTGGCATCCTCCAGTCTTTCCCTGGAGTAGAAGTGGTGTTTGTACAGGATTTGGAGTTTCTGTATGGTTTGGTTCAAGAGAAACCACTGAAAAATTCAGGGAAATAGAGAACATTTTGGAGAATGGAAGAATATAATAAAGGACTCAGTGCAAAGGACTTCCCACCTAATGGAAAGGCAGCTCTCACTAAAAACTGTGCTCCTGTATAACAAAAGAAAGACCCAGCTGAGTGCTGGTCATGCCTTGAAATGGGTCTCTGAATGAACTAGACTTAAAGGGGGAGAGAGGTGTAGGCTGAGAGATGCATGGCTTGTGACCAGGAGAGGGTCACAGTGAGAGAACTGAAGGTAACAATCCAGCAAAGACAGCTGCTGAACAGAAGCAGGGAGGAAACCTCACATCTTGTTCTGAAAAGGGACAGCTCAGTTCGCTGGAGATTTTGGAGTGGGGATGTTCCTCGGTGTTCTATGACTGCAGTGGCAATGACAAACCCTTAGTAGCATGTTTCCTCATGCAGGCCTGTTCATCACCACAAACAGGAGCAACCCCTTCTTATTATCCCCTTAATGAAGTTGGATAAACCCAAAGGGCCGCCCATCTCAAACCTGGACAGAAAGAGAAGCAGGTATGTAGCCAGCCAGCATTCACTTCTCCCTGCTGGTATCACAGCAGGAGCAGATGCTTTTCTTCCTCTGCCTCTCTTAGTACATCCCAGAAAACATCAGAGGTGCTTTACGTGGATGGGGTGAGACCCCAGCTACAGAGTTTTCCAGCCCCTAAACCTCCCACCATCACTAGTTCTTCTACCTGGCAGTGCTGAGCTCCTGCTAGATGATCCCAGGCCTTCTGAGGAGCGACTGCAATGAAAGGGGTGATGATATTAAGGGTGAAACACATTGCTGGGAGATGTGTTGAGGGATGCCAGATGGGGGTTGGGAACGGTGAAGTTCCTGCGGAGTGGGACCTGCAGGTGTTCAGGGGCCTACAGGACAACAGAGTGCTTGCTGGTGCAGCCAGGGGCAGAGTGGGCTGGCAATTCCTTTAGATGCAGGGAGGAGGGGAACAGATTTCCAGACTTACTCCAGGACGTCCCTGTTGAACTGCTTCTTGCTGTTGCCCAGGAATTCCCCAATCATCTGGCGGCTGAGGCCCTTCCGCTGGAGCAGAAAGTGTGCCACCCCAATGGGGGTGTCCGGGATGAAGCCGCGGGAGATCAGGAACTGGATCCCTTTGTCTGGGTTTCTGAAAGGGAAGGACAGAGACACGGTGAGTTTGCAAGGTCTCTTTGAGGCATTATTGCCTCTGGCTCACCTCACGGCTTGCAGCAATGCAGCCCTTGATAGTGCCCGGGCTCCTCCGCGTTCATGGGTGTGGGTTGGGGCAAGGAAAAATGACTTGCTGTGTGCCCCCTAGTTGCTGTTGAGGAGAAAAAGATGTCATAGGACCTGCTGTGTCACTTGCAGCACCTGCTGTCACCTGGTAATCACAAGTGGCATCCCACTGCCACAAAGGATCCTGCTGCATTATACCATGCCCCATCCGTGACTCTTCTGCCATCCATCTGCTCCAGAGTCAAAAGCTCTTCTATGACAAAACTTAGGAGATATTGCTGTCATGGTCTATGGGAAAATGAAGCTCAAGACTCAAAGGGGGATAACCTAAGATGGGCACTTTTTCTGCTAAAAAATTATTCTCTCTCTCATACATTTTCAATGCTCAGTGCCACATGACATTTTCTACCTTCCTCACCTGAGCTTGATGCTGGCTGCCAGAACAGAAATCCCATACTCAGATTTTCTTCTCTCTTCCTCTACTTGCCCCACCCTTAGCTGTGTTTTATTTCCCTCCTCTGTTGATTCACCCCCTCAGGCAGAAATCTCTGTGTGTGAGACAAGGAACCCAGAGAATGCTTTGTCAGAGAAGGGAGGGAGCTGTGTGCAGCTCCCAGACAGAGCCTCCCTCGGTGGCTGTGAGTTTCTCTCTGAGAACAGGTCTGGTGCTGAGTGGGCCCGATTGCCTGGCTGTGGGAGTGATTTTCTGCTTGCTGGTTTGCCAGTGTCTGTGCCTGCACACACAGCTCTTACAGAAACACGGAATGGTTTGGGTTGGAAGGGACCTTTAAAGGCCATCTAGTCCAAATGCTCTGCAGTGAGAGGGGACATTTTCTACTAGATAAGGTTACTCAGAGACCCCTCCAACCTGATCTTGAATATCTCCAGGGATGAGGAGGCATCCACCACCTCTTTGGGCAACCCGTGCCAGTGTTTAACCACATTCACTGTAAAAATCTTCTTCCTTACATATAATCTAAACTGACCTTCCTTCAGTTTAAAACCATTACCCCTTGTTCTCTTGCCACAGGCCTTGCTCAAACATCTGTCCCAACTTTCTTACAAGCCCCTGTGTATTCTGGGAGTGGCTGTGAGCCTATGTGGTGTCTGTCCCACAGCACAGACAAGAATGAATTTTATGTGTGTTTTGTGTAGCAGGTTTTCTTCCTGTATTTCGGTCTGCCCCACTGAAGGTTCTTTGTCATGATGCACTTTGCTGAGGTGAATCAGTGCAATGCCAGGAAGATTGCCACGTTTCTTTGGTTCTCTGAGCTGGTGAGTGCAGAGAGGTAAGAAGGTGACTTCATGAAATGATGTCATACTTCCATCATTAATCCAAATTCAGGGTTCTTTATCAAGGCTCAAGGAGTGAGTTTGCTCAGGCAGTTTCCTGGGGTGAGGAAAGAATGGGATGAGATTTCAGAGCACGTGAACGCATGATATGCACAGGCACAGACTGTGACACTGTCAGGTGGTGAAGTATGTGGGTGAGCAACATATGGCTATCTATAAGGGGATCAGCATTCAGCAGAATGGCCTGCTCCTTACAGCAGCCTCACAGGCATACAAAGAGTAGATGGGCTTGAAATAGTTCTGCTTACTCTGTAATGCCAAAAGAAAATATCCTGGGCAGTGTAGCATCCCTGGGGAGAGGGCTGCAAGAACAATCAGCCCAGCAAATTTATGAATAGAAGAGCTGCAAGATCTGATACTGAAAAACTCAGGCCTTCTTCAGGGCCTTCTTTATTATCGCACAGATCTCCTGGTTCACCTTTGAAGAGCACAGTCAAAGTTCCCTGCTAAATGCAAAGGTGATATGGTCAGGACAAAAGTCAAGCTAAGCAACAGAGATGCATAAAATGCACACCCACCTGCACACTTTGATATTTAGCAAGAGACAGTGTGGTGTTCACAACACAAGGAGAACTCAGCTACACCAGTGTGGCTCCAAAGTCACTGGACTGACTTTGGATTCACTTCAGAGGAGCTGGGAGCTGAATATGGCCAGAAAAATGCAGGTCTCACAATGGCATGGATGTGCAGAATTTAGTAGAGATGGCACACACAATGCAGAGGTTGCAGGATAAAACAGTCCAGCTGTGACAGCCCTGCACTGCCTAGACTATAACTCAAATATTCTTTCACTAACAACAGCTTTTCATCAGTTTTTCCCAGGATTCAATTTGTTCTCCACAAAATCCTGATAGCAATACAGCATCTCTGCCACTGAACACCTGCAGATGTATCCCACGTAGTGCAGCATGCAGCTTTTACCCAGATGTGCAGCAGACAACACTACCTCCCTCTCTCCTGGTCCCTGCTATTCATTTTGGTGTTGCAGGGGTGTTAAGCAGAGCCAGCAAATGCTGCGGGATTCCTCACGTCCTGCTGGCTTTCCCTCTGCCCACGCAGTCAGCTGCCCACACACACTGAGCTATTACAGCAGTGCTGCATAATGAAGCACTCGCCATTCCAGGGATTTCACCCCCTCACTGTGCAGTGGGGAAAGTGCCACTGCAGAGCAGCATCGATGTGTTCCCAGAGGCCTGCTCCAAGCCAGAGCACTGCATTCCAAAAATGCAACTCAAGGCCAGATAGACTGTGGCAGATGCCACCAGCAACTCTCAGGTCCTGGGCCAGGGAAAGCCAGGAAAAAACATGTGTGCACACACACACACAGCCTCAGCTCCATGCCCTATGGGTCAGTGTCCACATCCCAAACCCCACAATAGTAAGCTGGTTCCTTCCTGGAAATCAACAAGGTAAGCAACAACCAAGCAACTGCAGAAAACCTAATGGCTATCCCAGCCCCTTGGATGGAGCTGCACTACGGTGTCACAGGGGGAGCCATGTGTTCCCTGGACACCACCCAGAGAATGAAGAAAGGCTTCACTCCCCAGAGCTAACAGGTTAGTTTCCTCACTCCTGTCCTCCAACCTGATCTCAGAACTGGAAATATGTCCTCCTCAGTTCTGTAAGAGTCACAAATCTGTCTCATCTAACATCACTTCAGGAAGTGCTCTGCGTCCAGCCCCAAAACCTCTCTTCCTGGTTCCTGCCTCCTGGAGTCCACAGACTCCAGGCTACACATAATAAAAACCTGTGCACTGCCCCTTTATCTGAGCAAAACTTCTGCCTAGGACTGCATAATGATCAGTCCTTTCTTTGACTAAAATGCCCACGCTAAAGTGTGGAAAAACATTCTTCTAGTATGGGTACATTACATCCTCATCATGAGAGGACTCGTATGGAAACAAAGAGATATGAGAGTGTGATGATAAAGCAAAACCCAGTACTTCTCATGGCTTGCTTAGATGAGAAAAGTCTCATCAAAAGGCAATGAGCAAATCTAAAGCTCCTTATAGGAGCTCAGCTGCTTTCTGCCAATCCACGTGTGACCCTGTAAGTTAACCTCTTCTGGCGGTAACCTCTGGGCTGCTCTGCTTTAGCTTTCACACCTACAGCCTCTCATAGGATATCAAACCCAGATTTGTGAGAGACCAGGGTGACTAAACCTGGTCTGTCAGGTAAAAATCTACTCAAGTAGCTGAGGAAAAATGACAGCCAAAGATGTAATTTTGTCCTTATGACTCATACTGGGCTCAGCTCTACCTCTGTCCTTCTCTCTCTCATTACTTGGAATTGCCCCATGTTAAGTAACCAGGGCTGAGTTTACAGTCCCAGCTATGTTTGTTCCTTTGCAATAGAGTGGAGCAGAGTGATCCCAGGCTCAGCTGGTGGATGCCAAATGGACAGCAACTGGAACTGAAGGTTCAGTGAATTCTGACAGCATGGGCACTACTCATGGGACAGAGGGCTTGTTCCTCTGTTAGGAAGAAGATCAGGACAGTACTTGGGATACTTTGGGGAAAGAGCTTCTGGGAAGCCAACCTATGTTCTGCATTGCATACCCAGATGGCCGTGCCCGTGAATGAGAACAAACTTCCCTGGAGATTGATCAAGAGACCAAGAGCCTGCCATCACCGGTTCCTGTGAGGCATGAAATAGGCTGGGAAACATAACAGAGGAAGAGTCACTTACATATTAAAGAGGTTCAGTCCAATGCGGTAGAGGCGCTTCCTCATGGTGTCTGTGGAAAGTGTGGGGGACTTGCAGCTGGCTGGGTTCTCGCAGTGGTACCTCGGGAGGCTGAGGATCATGGCCTGCAGGGCTTCTTTTGAGGACACCTCAGAGGCTGACTTGGCTGAAGTGGAGGTGCTGCTGCTGCTCAGCTGCTCTGAGTTGTCTGCATTCTCTGACTCGGAGCCTTTGCTTTGCCCTGCTTCGTTGCTTGCATCAAACTGGAGCTTCTGCACCGCCATCTGATCCGGCTCAGCACTGCTGTCCTCCGTGCCATTAGCACTGACATTCACCTCGGTGAAAGTGTGGCTGTTCTCAGGTAAGCTCTCTGGGGCAGACGGTGGTTCACTGGCTTCTCCCTCCCCTTCTCCTGGGCTTTCTTCAGCCTTGGTAGCCTGAGAGATCCCAGCCTGGTCATTGCTGCTGAGGCAGTTTGCCATGGACACCGAGGTAGACGATGAGACAGAGATGTTCTTGTTGTCAATCTGGACTGTGACATCTCGAAAAGCCATCATGAGAGTGCTGCTGCTCTTGGGTAGAGTATCTGGCAGGAGACCTTCCTCCTTCTCCTGGTCCTGCAGCTCAGCTTCTAAGTCTTGGTTTGGCTGCATGGAGCTAGCGCTGAAGGTCTCCCTTATCTGGTATGAGCCTCCATCTTGCAGGGAGCACATGGTCTTTAGGCTCCAGGTGCTGAGGGCATCATCGATAGATTTGGCCAGGGACTGAACTTGTTCTGTGAAGGAGTCCTCCAGCTCGGTCAGTGCCCCACTGATGGTGGCTGGCAGAGACGGGGACCTCACCAGTGGGATGCCCACGAAGTTGTACCCCTCCACCAGGGCCTTCTCAGCGGAGAAGCTCTCTGAGTTCTGGACACGGACTTTCCTCAGGGATATGCGGCGTGGCATGCGGCTCTCCAGCAGGGAGTTGCGGATCTTCTCAAAGTTCTTGCTGAGCTGGTACTGCCGGAACGCGGTCTGGATGGTGCAAGCTGCCCTGCGAGACACCAGGTGACCGCCATATTTGTGCTCTAGCATTTCGATCTGAAAAACAGAGAAAAGATACATTAGCTTTTGCTAATTGGCTTTCTGATGGCTTTTTGTTACCCCACTTCCCACACTGATTAGTGTCCAATGACTGTCAAAGGAACTTCTAACATTGAATTAGCTTATTCCTGCAATGCTGTGCCCCTGATTTCAACAGAAGGTTCCCCTTTGGGCATGACTGGCTAAATCATCAGCACTATGAGCTTCCTCACAGCTGTAACATGATTGTGCCTCTTCCTAGAGTGCCAGCCATACAAACTGGAGCCTGCAGGTGCCCTTCCCTTGCAGACTCACTTCTGATGCCCTTTAGGGCAAGCTCATCACTGCAAATACAATGTTCTAGCAATGTGTCTTCCCGCTCAGTGGTGCTCTGGTAATGTCAGGCATTATCTCTTTTCTCAGAACGTTAGTAATGCTTCTCTCCTCCTTAGCAACCTTACAAAATACTCTCAGGGAAAGGAGAAATAATTCAAAAAAAGGGAAGAAATTTGAATTTTTAAATGCAGAGAATGCTGGCTTGATCTAGCAGTTAGTAAGAAACATCAGCTTCCATGTAAGTTAATGGAGGCTGGGCTTGTTCTGAGTTTGTGTCTTTTAAAAAGCACTCTGAATCCCAAAGTGTTTTCAGCTTTGATATCTGCGTTTTTCAGTTGTTACCCAGCAGTGAAAAGTATTCCAAAAAAGAAAGGCTCTCCATTTTGAAAGGTAAAAAAAATCTGAATTTTAAATGTTGAGACAAGATACTAAGAACAAGTAGAAGGAGGATTTACCTGAGCTGGTAACAACAAACACACATGTAAATACATACACACACAGTTAAGTACCATCTCAACTGGCTTCAGCAAAGCAGGTGTGTATGGTCATTTCTCTTCTGTAGTCTAGAACTTATACTTCCTGGTAATCCCCCCAGTCTTCCTCTGCACCTGGGCTTTCACTAACAAGCTACGGGAGGATGAGAGATGAGTTCCAGTAAGTGACTGACAGAGGACAAGGTAGACATTGTGAAGATGAAAGTGGAAGATGGAGTGGACGAAAAGACAGAATGAACTCAAGCTGCCTTCACTGAGGTTTAGGCTGAACTATGGGCTGAACCCTACATTGTTGTCACTTCACAGGGCAGAGTGCAGGTGCAGACTGTAGTGTTACTATGTGTGTGTACAGATGGGGAAAAGCCAGAAAAAGATGAAGGGCAGGACTGGGAGTGCTGGTTAAGTTAGTCCTGAATTAACAGAGGATTCACTGCATCATTCCTGTGATATGAGCTCATTAGCAGAACAAAAGGATGAGTTTTACTGACTGCCTACTCATTCCCAAATACCACTTGTCCCTCACCAGGCCTTGTTGAACCAGTACTCACAGTGTGAAGGACTGAGCTCATGCAAGATCTGAATTTAAGTGCAAATTGGTTTCATAGTCAAAGTGAGACTGAGGCACGAGCCTCATCTCACGGAGTCATGTCATGTCATCTGCTCCCTTCTTCTTTTTTGTAACATTACGTAAGTTACAGATAAAACCATCAGTGAGTGATGTAAGTACATGTGAAGTCCTGATCTGACAGCTATGAGAAGTGTAAATCACCTCTGGAATCTTTCCAATACTAACTCCTCTGGAAGTAGAGGAAGATAACGTGACCTTGGGAGGTGACAGGAAGAGAGGAACAACATGACCCCAGTGATTTTGTGCCTGGCTGGTATTCTGGCTGCTGAAGCAAGTACTGAAGGCCTTGCCCATTGGCAATCCATCACCCCAGGCAGCAATAGGTCTAGGGATCCTGCTGCACTGAATGTGAGGCTGACATTTATGGAAGGGATTTGGGCAGGGAGCATATCCTTTCACATTTCCCTCTCTGGACATGAAGCAGGGACCTTTGTTTTGTGCTCAAATATAAGGTAGGTTTCTGTTTTCTGTCTGCCTTGCCTTTGACCTCACAATCTGTCCAAGGTGAACATCAAAGCCCAACACTGAGGAATACCAGCAATTTTCTTAGCAATGGTGTTGGCCACTGCAGTTGTAGAAGCAGCTGGCTCAGAGCTCTGCTTACCCCAAATTTAAAGAATACTGGCCTAACACTTTCACTGCTGCCCTGCCAGAAAGGGTCTGCATAACTGGTGCTAAAAATCACCCCCACAATGATCATGTGTTCAGGGTCATTTACCACAAGACCTGGCAGCAGGCTATTTGGATAAACAAGGACTCTGCTCATCTGGAGACTGATGCAGCAGGAAAGAGGAATAGAGGGACAAAAGTAGCAAGCAGATGTCTTTTGCTGGGGTTCTTTGTCTTTCTTTTCAAAATGACCATCTTAAATCCCACCATAAAACCAGCACTCCTGCCAAGTATCTTCAAAGTTGGCCTACCTGGAAAGAGACTGATCTATCCCTTGGCCCTTTCCTTCGGGAGGAAGGCTCATGCAGACAAATGCAAATTAAACCAATAACCTGCAAAGGCCCAACCCAGACAATTATTACTGACAACTGACCATGAGCACTTAATATAATGATCTGGTTAATGAAAATGTAAAGCTAATTGTGTTGGGAGGGGAAGAGGAACAAATGGGAGGGAGAGAATAATAGTAAAAAGCAAAATAAAGCAGAAGCAAGAGCCTTACAATTATCTGAGGTTTCCAAGGAGGTGACAGCCATTCTGAAAACATGAAATCCATATGCTCTGATCTTATTAGAGGCCAAGACAAGATGTCATTGCTGATCTGAATTAAAAGGCCAGTTTATCTCATGCAAGGACAGTTCCCAAAATGACTGACTTTAATAACTAGTGAGGAGAGATCCTTCTAAAAATCTAAAGGAACAGTGCAAGTTGTCAGTACCTTGATAAAAAACATCACCAGCTTTTTGCAGTCTATAATCTCAGTCCTCCCAAAGGGTTAAGGCATTAAGGAGTAGAACAAAATCAAAAGTGAAAGGGCTCCCCAAACTAGTCTGTTTTCTAGCTCACACCAGGGGTACCAGGATGGTGGTCCACTGCCATCTGTCCAAAGCAAGGGGATTCCTACAATATCTTTCAGCTGGGATAACAGGGACAGGGACTATTCCAAAGGATTCTTGAGAAGGCTGGCAGAGCCAGATGCAGCAACCCCACAGAGAATTGCTCGTCTGACCCTTGCTAGGTAGCAGTGGGTCTCTGTCTCTTTCTCCTTGCTGTAGCCCAGCCATTTCCTGTTTATTGATGTCTGTGACATATGCATTTGCTATCAGGTTGAGCTAATTGACAGTCCAAAGGAATTAAGGATTTCACACAGCTGTAGCCTCTGTTCCTCCTCTCGAGAGGAGGAAAGGGCATCCATTAGCACCACAGCAGTCACAAGTAATGGAGATGTATGTCTGGATGGAAGGAGGAACCTTCTCTTCACTTCTGAGAGGAGAGAAGGGCCAGACATGATTGGCCTTCTCTTGCTCCTAATAAACCCTATGAATCACAAATAATTGCCTACTTAAAGCTACTCTTCTCTGGGGAATGATCCGACAGCGGCACCACAGGAAGGGAAAAGCAGGAGGGGGATCGGGGAGATTTCAAAGAATAATTAGCTTAATACATTTCTGGGTCTCAATATGAACACTCATTCTGAGCAATTCAGGCCTTGTGGCTGAATTAGAAATGGCTGGGAAATATCCATTGCCATGAGGGATTGCACATGAAGGGAGATTTAACAAGGTCAGCCTAAGGCAAGCCAAAGTGTAGGCCTGGATATGGCCAAACATCCGAGGTGCATGCCCCATGGCTTTGTTGCCCTTAGGCATAAATTCATAAATCTTCCAGGAGAGATCAGGGCCTCATCTTATTCTCAGTTAGCACTGGTTTTTCACCCAGGTTGCCACTTAGCATGGTGATGTGCCACCATGTTATAACCAGAAAAGGATCAGGCTCAGGTACAGAATCTGAATCGCTCAAAGCAATGTATGCATTGTAAAAAAGGAAAAATAAGAGACATACAAAGCATACATGTTCTCAATCACCCATTCTTAATGTTTCTTCCTCCTGTCAGCCTTTCACAATGGAAGGACATTGCTATTAGGGATATTTGCTAATGGGACATTTTCCTTCATCCATGGGACACCTGCTGCCCTTCAGCACAGCCCAAGAGTATGCATGATTGAAAGCACGCTCCTCTTTCCTCTGATCCCCTCCATTTTCCAACATCGCAATAGAGTCTGAGCATAGGGGAACTTCAGCAGTTGAGTCTCCGTTCCAACCTCCCAGCATAGAGTACTTCTGCTCTGTGCACTGTGAGCATTCTCTCTTTCATGGGATAGGGATCAAGGAAAGCCATGAAGCCACTCACCAATGCTCTAGGATGATGCTGAGGGGCAACAACTGGTCCAAGCTCTGAAGAGGAGGCTGTACTCTACCCTCCTGCCTTACTAGCACTCAATCCTCTCTCAAAGGATAAATGTGACTTAAATTGTGAGACTAAAAAGGTCTCCTTCCACCTGTTTCTCTTACTGTAAGTTCTACAAAGGTATTACAATTTTTACCATGACTAGGGTTCTACTGGAACAGTTCTGCTCAGGTCCTATCACCCTTATTCCCATTTAATGGAGCTACCTGACAAGCAAATTGATAGGAATACCTATAAAAGCACATACTAGAGTGTAAGAGTGGAAGAATTAATACTCTTCACTGCCAGAAAATCTCCACTTCCAGAGCTGGAAGCAATTCACTGAGGATATCCATGAGTCTGGAGTGGCACACAAACTGTAAGTTCCCTTTGCTCTGAGAAAAATGGCTTCACCTACAAGGTAGGCTCAGTCCCTGCAAGGTCAGTTCTGTGAGGCACCAGACGTTAATGAACAATCAGCTAAACATGTCTCTGTGGCTCACATGCATCCAGGGCAGGTTTGGCCTCTGCTGCAAGAACAATGATACAGCAACATGACCTTAAAGCTAAAATACCACAGGACAGACACTCCCCAGAACAAACCAGAGCAGCTCTAAGACATCAAGGAGGCTAAGCCCATATATAGCAGTCAAGATGTGGCCCACCCTGAGGATACATCACATTAGTTTGTGAAGCTGGCTAATTAGTATCTCGGTTTTTTCCTGGTGTGAAGCAAGAATTCTATCTGAGTTGACTATGCAGTGTTTTGAGAAAGACAGAGCTAGAAAGCCAAGGTGTCTATTTTACTCAGAAATCTATTGGGTCATTGATCTGACATGCATGTTTAGGGACAGCATCAGTGCCTTAAGGGAAGTGGTAGAGAGATGTCCGAGAAGTAGCAGCTTCTGTGGAAACCTCATTAGCTGAGATCCTTCAGCTGCAGTAGCACAGCTCCCACTGAATTCTCCCACTGAATGTAATCTGGACACTGTCACTAGTGTTTGTTTATCCTCCTCACCTCACATACTGCAGGGTTTGCATATCCAACAGGCTCTGGTTGAGCTGCCTTTCCAGGGAAAAGGCAGAAACTACCCTTTATGTTCTGTATTGCACGACAGCTCTCCTGGACTGTAATCTGCAGAGACGTGGAGTAGGGGGGCATGTTCCACCTCATTACCTGTGAGGGAGGAGGCCACCTGCTATTAGCCCCTGTCCCACTGTCCCCTGCTGGGAGTCCATCGGGAGATGCAGCTAGAGACTGGCACACTTGTGCTCTGGAGCTAAGCTGTAGCCTCAGGCACAGAAGGCAAGGCTTGCAACTTCTAAGATTGAATAATTTTCTCTCAGCCTGGTAAACTTGCCTATCTCTTCAGCATCCTCCTCTGGACTGAAGGCAGCAATGCACAAACATCATGGTAGATGTTGTGCAGGACACTCATTGAATAAACCCCACTTCCCCTTGAAAGCTCATGCTAATGCAGAAGTGTGCTGGGGGCCTGCCCTGCATGATCCAAAACAGGTTCTTGGAGACTCTCCCATGAGGGAGGACATTTGAAACAACCAGTTGCTGGGAGCCCTACAGGCACTGTACGCTTGTGATCAAGGCACTATCTCTGGCTGCTGCAGCTTTTGGCTGCCTGCAACACACCTCTAAGCCTACACTCACAGCTGGGTTTCTAGGTCCATTTTGGACCTCAGAATCCAGGCAATGAGAAGCAGAGACCAGCAGGTTTGGGTGAAAGTGTGACACAGTCAAAGGTGGGGAAGCTACTTTCTCTATCAGCCTCATCAGCCCCACGTAGCCAGAGGGCCAGTTCAGGCAGGGCAAAAGCTCAAGGTGAACAAAAGGCTCACATATTTGCTGAAAGTTGTCCCACCACAGAGTGAATGCAGTCCCATCCGCCCCATCCCCTTCTCCCACAGCCTGAGGAGGAAGCCTTGGTACCTGTTTATTCTTTAGGTCAAGGGAGAGCTCATAATCGGAGGCAGCCGCATGGGAACACGAGGCCGCCCCTTTGCTGCGCTGCACTCTCACTGGGGAGCCCGTGTGGTGGAGGCTCGCCTTCTGCACCAGAGGGGAACACCCCGCTGCCTGCTCTTCTTGGAGCTCCGCATGCTGGGCTTTTAGCGTCAGGGTGTCGGACCTGCCTTCCTGGCCACTCTGTCTGCCGGCCTCCTTCGGATCCTCCGTTTCACACCCGGCTTTCTTGCTTGTGGAACCGCTGGGATCGTCACTGTGAACAAAACGCAACGTTTCGCTTTTTTTATTTGTTTATATTATATTTGATTTATGATTACGCTTTTTGTTGTTCACTGTACTCATTCCCTGAGCTGCATTTTAAATGTCTGGGGAGCCTGCGCTGTGAGGGGTCTCCTTCAGTGATGGATCAGGACTGTATTTTGATCCAGCCAAAGCTCTGATCCCTCCTCCCTAAGGGCAGGCACCCCTGTATGAACTTGTTCTGTGACTCCTGGAGCTGCCTGCCTGCCTCTGCTCCTGGTGCTGCAGTTGGAGGAGGTAAAGAGTCAAGGAAGATGTCATGGCCTATGGACACCTCTCCTGCCCTCTGGAGCAGCTGGCAGTCACCCCCCGTGCACTTGCCACCTATTGCTCAGCATCTCTCTGCACATCCTAAGTCCCACCTGGCGTGGAACCTGGATCCCAAAGAACCAGTTTTCCCTTGGAGTTTCTAAGGGCATGTGGGAAATGGGGAAGGGAGAGCTGAATGTTGCAGTTTCCAAAGAAACTCTTGGAGAGCTGGGAATATAAAGAGGCAACTGAGCCAACCAGCCCTGAGATCCTGACTCTTTAAAGCAGTACAGCCATGGCAGACTGCAGAGTTTCCATGAAAGAAGCCACCTCTTTCTGACCCACAAATTGCTCTGCCACTGAGAGCTTGTGGAGAAAGGAAAACTCTCTTTTCTCCTGTCAGCCATAGCAGCAGTTGTGTGAAACCAGGGCCTGACAACAGTGCACTCTAAGAGAGCTGACATCTTGCTCCAGGCAGGATGGGATTAACATATGTCTGATCCATTGAAGTGCTGAGGAAGTCTGTAGTTAACCCCTCTTGCCAAGTATATTCCAAAATCATCTGGTTTTGAACAAGACTTTGCTATTCTGGAGGACTGTTTGAACCATGAGAGTGTTCATTGTTACATTAGCCTCCTTCCAGTGGCTATAGAGGAATGATTTATGATTTCCAAGAGTGTGCAAGCCTACATGGACTCTGGCTGCTACTGCACCATGTCCATCAGACACAGCTCCACTGGTTTCCAAGGGATGAGCATTTAGCTGAGAGCAACATCTAGTTTGGAAATAATTACTACAGAACCAATGCATTTAATTTCACTGAAACCAAAGATGTGTACTGCCTCCCATATTTAAACACTATTAAATTATTTAATTCACTTCTGAATCATATTTCTTTCTCTTGGATTTGCTCCATATAAAACCAGTTCTGCCATTATCTAGATAATAAATCATTTTATGATTGGTGTTGATGTCAGAGCAAAAAGAGGGAAATTAGATATGATTTTCTGTAGTGCCTAAATTACTTAGAAGCATTTAAGTTTCATTTTCAAAAGTGCTGTAAGCTCTTAAGAGTCCAAGCCTTCTAGCTGTAAATAGACTTTTCTTCCTAAGCCTCAGAACACTTTTGCACACTTACTTGTACTTTAAAAGGAAGTTTATTCTCTCCAATGGCAGTTCTTCTGTTCAGTAGATTAACAATCAAATTTAGAAATATTCCCTCAGTTTCTAAGAGGGCTGCAAATCTGATGAGCCAAAGACAGTACCACAACTTCAGAATTAAGAAAGATGAAGGATTTCAATTTAGGAAGTTTCTTCTTTTATACACACACATGTAGTCACCAGTTAGATGTAAAAAAGAAATTCACAGAAGAAACCAGTATCTTACATAAATGCTGTATAACCAACTTAGTCAAAGCGTATTAAAATGATGACTTTGCATATTAATCAGTCAGGAAATATCACTATTAAAATGAGGCATAAAACTATTATTTTATGTTGCACACCTTAAAAAAGCTTTCATTGTTCTATTCCTGATGCTACACTTCTTTTTACACCCAAAGAAATACTCCTAAAGTATGTAGCCATTTTTAACTCTTTCCTTTCTATGTCCATCCATATGGCAGGAAATCTTGATAAAAGACTTCTCCCTTACAGCTCTCACTGTAACACTTCTATTGGCAGCTCCTGTTCTACCCATTCTCATTTTAACCAGCAGAGCAGTAATTTTTATCCTCAGCTCAAGGGACAACCAGGTGACATAGTTTTGATCACGTTTTCATTGAAGTGCGTGGCAAAAGTCTCATGAGCATTTCAGTGGGAACTGGACTGTGCCCTACGAAGCAGTCTCAGCTAAGCAGATGCATAAGCTCTGATTCAGCAAGACACACGTTCCAAATTGCTCTGCTGAGTCAAGGCCACAGTGCCCAGTGGCCTTCTCTGTGCCACGCAGACCTTCTTTAGGGCAGGCCAGGGCCCGAGGCAGTAGGACAGAGATCTTGCCTTCCCTTGACTTCCCTTGGAGCATGAATGGACTCTGAACGCCAGCAAATATTCCCTGACATGATGGTCCTCTAAACACTGGCACATATGCTTAGCTCTGTTTTTCCGAGGGCTCCAGTGACTGCTCTGAGTAGAACATGAAGTGTGCGTAAGGGTTTGCAGCGCTCAGTGCCCCTGCTCTGTAAGGAGGACGTCACCTCTGGTGGGTTTGGTTTTCTGTCACATACAGTGCAGAGCCTGAGTGAGTAGAGATCCTAGTGACGGGATATCCTGCATCCACTGCTAACATAGTAGTAAAACCAGCAGGCTCTGTAGAATCACAGAATAACAGGCTGGGAGGGAAGGCTGGAGGTCTCTATTCCAACTCCCTGTTCAAAGAAGGGCTGTTTTCAGAGACAGGTAAGGTTGATTTGGGCCATCTCCAGGCAACTTTTGAATATTTCCAGACATGAAGATTCCTCAGGCTCCCTGAAAAGCCTTGTCATTTACAGCCTGACCAGCATCACCTGGGCCCCCCACAAATATCCCCTGTACAGCTTCCCTGTTTCAGCCCAGCCTGGAGCCATCAATCCCTGCCCCAGCAACACTGCAGGAATGCTGATCTCCAGCCCTGCCACAGCTTTCCCCTCTGTGTGGCCATGGATCCGCTTGATCTGGACCCTGAAGACAGACTCCCTAGCTTGACCTTGGACCTCACCACCATGGACCCACTGATGACTGGGCTGTGGTACCCTCATCAGACCTGATTCTGGCCCTGGCCAATGAGGCACAGGGAGTTGGACCAACTCAAAATGCTCAAGAAGCCTCTTTTAACCTCCTTAGGCATTTAGGTTATTCCTCAAGACACAGGAGGGCCCTAAGACTGCAAGGACTATTTAGTCACAGATGTGTGAGAAGCACCATCAACCTCAGGGCTGCCCTCGCAGGGCATTGCTGAGGCCCCTAAAGACCCTGTGCTGGGATAAGGACCTCAGCTAAGCACACGTACACATTAACCTTGCCTTCCTCCTCCATGCATGCTCTGAGCCCAGTGGATACAGCCATACAGAACGGATTGTGCATGGAATTTCCTGAGGGTCAAAATTCGGTCAAATCAAAATCACATTCCACTGAAGCACTCAAAGGCATTTTTCAGCGAGATGTTTTTATGCTAAATATAAACTTTTTTAACCCTGTGCTGGTATGGCTGTTGTGCTGTCCAGAACGCAATAGCAAATACTCCTGCTGAAGTGGGAATAGTTTTTGCATGTTCTATTGTGGGAAAAAAAAAAGATAAAAAACGGCTGAGCCAGTTTTACTTAGTGGGAAAAAAATCTGGGGAAAAAAACCCCTTTGGATAAACCTGGGAAATTTCACCTTCAGCTGGTAAACTTCAGTGACTTATAAGCAGTGGAAAAAAGGGGTAAAGACTGATTTTGCTTAGTAGTCTGAACATTTTGCATTGTAGCCCTATGGTTCCACTTACCAAACCTGTATTCCTCCCAGGTTCACTCCCATCTTGAACCTGTTTCTGAGGAAGTAGTTTGGGAAGGCCTATTCTCTGTCGTCCAGTAGCAGTGACTGATGGAGCCCCCAATAAGAAATAAAATACACTGCTAAAAATCAAAACTGATGCTGCAGTAAAATAAATAAAGACTTAGCAATCCTGATATTTTTCTCTCTGTCCTGAGTGACACAGTTGATTTGCATTGGTAGGACACAGGTTTCATTAACAAAAGGCTCAGGAGCTATTATAATCACAGTAACAAAGCAAACAGTAAGGAAAGTAAGTAGGGCAAGGATAGACAGTATAGCATAAAAGATCTCTGGGAAAAAATTGTTATTAAGCAAATTATGGGGATTGCTTGTGTTCCCTTGGCCAGCAAGCAATCAGCTTCCCTGGCTATGGGATGTAGAAAGGATCTATTGCACATTCTGTTTCTTGGATGGGAACATTTTTCTAACCACTTGTAATAATTAAAAGTCCCATGCAGAGTCTAAGGTGTGAATCCCAAAGTCCCGGCCAAGCTCCAAGTAGGTCAATCTAGTTCTGAATCCCAGCATCACCCCTGCAGTTTCAACTGTAATCAGTGTTCTTTACTTGTTGTCCTAAACTATCATATGCCACCGTTTTTCACAGCTTTTACAGCTATTCTTGCATGATAAATTAAACCATTTTCTGCTAGTCTTACCATCAGGTAAGGAAGGCTTGTAATTTCTTTGAAATCTGTTTGACTGAAAGTTGCAATATTAATGTAAAGCACTTGCAATCAGATAAAAAAAGGAAGACTACAAATTCAGCTGTTCTCTTCTTTCTAGATGTTCCTACATGACTTTTATGAGCCATAACAACTAGCCTAGTTGCTATTACAGATAGATTCCATCTGCTGTAAAAAACATCTCTCATGTTTCAGGTATGTCCTGTTGTTTTGCACTTCTGACTTGTATGTGCCTGTTGCAGACACAGTCAGGTTTGTTAACAGAAACAATGAGGACAGACAATCTGACTCAGGGCTTATATAAAATACTACTGCCAGTCTAGCATTTCAAAACAGGGATATTCTGAGCTGAATCCTACTGCTTGTTTCAAGAAAGCAGGATGGTGAAAAAGCTCTCACTGAGACAATTCAGCTGGCATCCATAAATATTTTTATTTAGAACAAGAAAATAAGACTTCGATACTTAGCTTCTATGTGCAGGTTTCTCAGGAAGATTTTATGTAAGGATTAGGGTAAGGGAAGGATGCAGGGAGAGGATGGAGGAGAAATGGTATTGTGGTGAGGGTGATTTATGATTTTTTTCCCCCCTTCCTGGTATACTGGAAATGTAAAGACCAAACCAGTGACAGTAAATTATCAGGCCATAGAAGCCCATAAACCCATTTCTAGCAGTATCAGCTCCCCATGTCTGTACAGAGCTGCTGTATCACTGTCCCGGGAGAGATATGACTGCTTTTCACTTGCTACAGCATCAGGATGTTGCACTTCCTTGCATACTCCTCATCACCTCCTTGCTGCTGGAAATATGTGTTTCCAGCTTGGCAAGGGTCTGCTAATGGACAGCTGTGGAGATGAACCATGGTTATCTATTGGATCTTGGCTGTCAGGCTGAAATATTCCCATACTTGATGACCTGAGTAGCAACCCACAGACTCTTCCCCTCAAACATTTCAAGACAATTTCAAGCCATAATTCTTGCAGGCAAGAATACACAAGTTGGATTTTTCTAGACATTACATTCCATTTCACGACTGTCAAATACCAGAATCAGTTCATGGTCTAAGAGTAATTTTCAGAGCTCTCGGAAAACTATTTGCAGGGTGGCTGAGTGCCTAAACAGGGCTCAAGGGTCAGAAGAGCTACTCTTCTCAAGGACAATAATGTTAGTCCTGTGAGAAATTAAAACTGAGCTTTCTCACTCCAGAGCTAGAGCTCCCATGTGGTCACCACACAGTACTCATCTCTTTGCTCCTTCTCTTCTTTTCCAAGAAGTAAAAATTTTGCAGATAAATAAGAGCAATAACAGAGTAACAAAAAATAGCAGTGGCACTGTTGGATTTGGTGAGTGGTTTCAAAAATGAGTCACTGAAGAAGAGGATGTTCAGATGTTCTGTTGCTGTGTAAAGGTTATGCAAAAAGGTCTAGCTAATTGGACAGAAGGAAGCTATGGCTGTGAGGTGTTACAAAAGTACTGCAGAGGCTGCTCTCACCTCTTTTTTGTGTCCCTGTGTCACTCCAGGAGAAGACCACATTGCTGTTTCCCATGTATAACTTACCAAACGCCTTCTTCTTGGTATTCAAGGTCAGTGGGCAAGACTGTGACCTGTAACTGAGGCAAAGACTATGTGGACTAGTTGTGAAAGACCACAGAAATTTATGACTCCATTTCACAGAGCTCCTTATGAGGATCGGTTGTGACTGTATATACGCTGCTCTTAAATTGCTGTAAGTGATTAATGGCCTGATTAATTGCCTCTCATGGCCTTAGACTCATATGAGACTTCAAAGCTTCAGAGATGTCAGAATAAAAAACCCTTACAAAGTGCCATATAGAGAACTAGAAAAAGAGTTCACTAGCTTAATGCCGGTAGAATGCACTCCAGACCGCCAGTCTGCAAGAACCTGTGCTCCTTTGGTCTTTCCTGAGCTTCCCTGCTCAGGAAAAAAAAATCAGCTGCTGACTTAGCAGGGTCCAAAGTGCCTTTTCAGTTTATTTCATTTCAGTTCATGTTCCCTGAGGACACCATGACATATGGTGAATGGGTTCATCAGAATTCAATGAAAAAAAATGGCTGAGACAGACTTGGTAATATATTATGAGATCTTTTCAAGGTTCGAAGATTTCTGACATGCAGGGGGTCTGAGTGCAAAAGAATTGCTTCTGATTTGTTTATAAGTTCAAGTTTTAGGGTGATTTGGAGGCAATGCTCTCTGGGAGCATGCTGAAACTGATGGAAGGCAAAAGTCTCTCCTGCCAGAGAGACAGGGAACTTGGAACATGATCTTGGCAAATCATTCCTGCCAGCCAAGCTGCAGCTTTCTCAGACAGTCTCCCCCAACAAAGACAAGTATAGGAACAAGATTCTGATTTTGTCTACATTCACATAACACCTTGCAAAGCAGTGGCATCAAGCCACCTTCTCATACTAGTTTTACCCAAGAGGAATTAATGGTAATTAGCCAAGATCATTACCCATCCCAGAATATATTACTTGTTTCATAAAAAGGCTGGCACACACACCTGTAAAACAGATTTGACAGTATGGTACAGTAAATATATTGGAAATCAATTAAATTTAACATCCTTTAGCACAGACTGAACCAGGCAACATCTTTTCAGCATCACTTAAAGCAGTTTTGGTGAGATGTACATTAAGCAGACAGGAAATGTAATAATACTAGCAAAAGCCTCCTGTCCCACAGGGACCAACACGCCAAAGTCAGGGCCTTCATTTGAGATTTAGTATTTAAACTTGATCCCCCTGTGCTGTGTAATTCCTGCATTGTTGTGGTGTTCTGCCTTTTGCTACAGAACAGCACTACAGGAGCTGAAGTTTTCTGAAGCATCCCATGCCCTCCCGGTGCAAAGATGATTGTCCAGGTGTTAGACTGGGCTGGCTGCCTGTCTGAGGGCCTGGCTCTCCGTGACGGACTTCAGCCACCGCAGCACAACGATCTCTGCTTTTACTTGAGGACAGGCAGGCTCCTCCAGGGGGTGGCTTGGAACACCTAAGGCAGCTCCCATTTTATAAGAAGTGGTGTTCATGGTGCAAGGCTGGCTGTGCTGGGTGCTGGGGTTGTCACTGTTTTTTTCTTATAGTTCCTACTTGTGTCTGGGTGACACCTCAGAATGGCACTTGGGCCACCTCTCCGGCACACCCCTCTTTCCTCTTCCCAGCCAGGCCTCCTGTTTCACCAGCTGCAGGAGAACAGGGCTCATCTTAGGAAGTAGAGCCCTTTCTGAGCTGCCTGTAACACCTCAGGGCTTGGCGCCCCGGGCTGGCTGCTGTGCTGTCTCTGCAGGTTAGACTAGACACAGGTCCCACAGCCTCTCACTGCAGACAGGGCTACTCGTGACTGTTTCAAACAGGGCACCTGTGCTTATCACTGAGGTGTGGAGAGCACCAAGTGGACACTGAAGGCATAGGAGGTCCTGCTCTGCAGGGTTTAATTACTTTTACTTTAACCCCGGACCTCTCTTGCCTCTGCAGTGTTTGGTAAACACGACCTTTTAGAGAAGGAAAAAACAGATGGCATCCTGCATTAGTGTAACTGCCCGCTCAGCACCCCGGGAAAGAGAAACTTGGCTTCTCAGCAGCAGTCTTTCTGCCACTTTGACTCAGATCTCTTGGCTCCTCATCCCTGAGGCAGGTTTGAACCTCACCAAATTCGCTGACAAAAGCCTGCCGGTGCAATCATGCAGAAGATAGAATTTCACTGCTAAAATGAGATGAATTCAGGGCTAGGAGGCAGCAGAGTCTCTACAAGGCAAGGAAAGCTTGCATGTACCCTCAACGCATTGTTCTCCCAATCCAGCTGTGAGCTGGGTGAGGGACACAGCTCTTGGCATTTATAGACCTAGGCAAGGGCTTCTGTAATCTTCTTTTTCCACCTATTTTGACAGACAATAGGTTGGACTGCACCTCTGGGTTCCTTTGTAAGGGATCAAGGTAATTTATTTGTGAAGGCAGTGAGTGAGCCACTTCACAGGAAGATCTTGGTCTAACTCAGATAAATTTTGTTTCTATTCTCAAGTACCTCAGTTATTACATCTCTTGTGATCACTGTGGCCCAATAGAAGGTCACTGCTTGTGCCAAACCAAGCAGAAGGAAGCCTGCCTCTCCTCAATATGAAGAGCAACAAAGCCTCAAATCACCATCCTCCTCAATACAGACAATCCAAACAGCATTCATCAGCTTTAAGAAATCGGGTATTATCCAGATTTTAACTTTGCCACTGTGTTCAGATCTAAGGGCTTGCATTGCCCTTTGGCTGAAGACCAAGATAGAAACAGCATGGTCAGCATTTTTCCTCCTTTCTCCAATCCAGTGACCATCCCCACAGACTTATGCAGTAGGCACAAAGCTCTACTTTTCTGGTTTTTAACCTATTTCGTCTCTGCTGCTTCACTCACACTCTGATCCACTTCATGTGACATTTCTTCCCTGAGGCCTCATTCCTTTTTCTGTCTTTCTTCATTCCCATTTGGAAAACAGGATGACTAGGCAACTTACACATTTGATCATACAAGCTCACATTCCCCTAGGATACCTCAACTTTTCTTACCTATCAGGAATGAAAATTGTTCCTATCCCTGTTCTCCATACTCAAACATGGAACTTTTGGGGCAAGAGCATTAAAAAACCCTGAAGTTTTCCTAGACACAACCAATCCTACAGTGTTGTTGAGCAGCAACCTGGCTGGTGCTATAAATGGCTTTATGTCGGTGGGCTGCACCTTCCGCAGTGGAGGATCTAGCCCAATATGCTCTATTTTAACACATTCTGTAACATCTTTATCAGATCCAGCCATGCTGTAACAGCACAGAGATACTCTTCCCAACACAATTCTGCACCATCCAGAGTTGTGTATCTTGACCTACTCCTCTCACATTAGTGCATTTTTTTAGTGCATATATTTTGACAATCACCCTCAAGACGTGGAAAAGAGCACCAGCAATGTATACATAGGGTAGCCTATCCCCACCTTCCCTCTTTCTGCAAAAGATGGAATGAGGGAGTTTGCAGTCAACCCAGATACACAGGCAACAACAACAGCATCATAACCTGCTTAGGAAAGCAGCAACGTAACAGTGTGGGACACGACAAAGGTGACACACAGCTCTAGTCACCAGGCAAAGAGCTTCTGGTGGGATGATGGTACAATCTGTGCGTGGAAAGCACCAAGAAGCCAAACAGAGATGGTTACAAGTTACTAGAACACACTTCCAAGCGGTGTGGTCAGAGTTAGGTTCCTCAGTCTCATAAGAAAAATCTCACCGAACTCAGGTCCTGCTTATGCCTTGACACTTCTCTTCGGGATGATGTTTTCTCACAGAAGATGGAGTAGTCTCCAGCTATTCTGCGTTTTTTGACCAGGTGATGTGACAGTCCCAAAAATTTCCTAACTTTTTTACACCAACTCCCTCAGCTATCTATCTGTTTGCAGAATCCAAATAGAGTGGCCTGAGCAGCAGTACAGTGTGGTCCTCTTCAGCATTTCAGACTCTTCAGTTCTTCCTGAAGCATATGAAAGCCTGCCAGGGCCACATGCAGAAGAAGGAATTCTGGAACACAGAGATGTTTTTCCAAAGGGAGAGCTTATTGTATCTGAGCACAGAGCCTGTCCCATAGGGGTGGTCAGAAGATGAACCTCCATAGGAATGAGTTAGTGCTGCTGAGCACCAAAAAGACAAAAGGCCTTTGGACTGACATCACACTACAAGAAAATGTGTATTAAAAGGCCACAGTCTCATTATGTCACTGCCAAAGAATGCTGGCATGAACAGCATTATTCCAGCCAAGGGATCTGCTCATTTATCTCCTGCTCACATGTTCTTGTTCCCTCCAGTTTCTTCTTCTATTTACACTACTTTTTCTCTTCCTGCTTCGCCTGCTCCTTCTCTCCCGTCATTCTTCTTTTCTCTATATTATGTCTGCCATCCATTTTTCTTACAGTAGCACTGTTAAATTTGTTGGGATGAGTCTGTCTCCCTTTCCTTCTCATCGACTCTTTTTTCCACCTCTTTGCCCTATCTGTCTCTGCCTTGTAAGCCTTTAACAAGCATGTGGACAGAGGGTCTCCAGAAACCACCTGTCAAGTTCAAAAGAGCACACCTTAGTGTACAAATGGTCTAGAATGTCTCAGTTTTGGGGGTGGGTGCATCTTGGCTGATGTAGATCAGGTCAGATGATATTAGGAGAGGATTAGGATGAATGGTGTGAGCTCCACCACAGTCCATCTGCTAATATTTTATCAACCGTCTGTGCCCATTTCTAGTGCTAGATACAGGATGATTTCCAAGGCTGGCATAGCTTCTTCTCATGCATGTCTGTAGCATTATCACACAGAAAACACAGGATACAGCAGGTGTTTATGCTGCATTCCCCTGGTACCAAAAAGATGCCATGGTACGGGCAAAAATTCTTCACAGTATGGGAGAGAGCATGAGGATCATCTGCAAGCCATGAATGAGTTGCCTGGTATTCATGCAACTAACTAGCTGCTGAAAGTGGCTCCCACAACTGCAAAGTTGGCTATGATTGATCCTCTTTCATAGATATTACCATGGTCCAAGAAATAGCAAGCACTGTCACATGTGGGAGAAGAGTAATTGAATCCAAGTCCAAATTTCTCTAGGACAGGACTCACGTAAGCAACAGAAGCAAGAGGGGAAAATAAAAGGCTGGAAGAACATGTGGCCAGGCACTGGCCAGGATACAGCTTCAAGTTCTCAGAAAACATGTCTGATTGGAATCTTTGCAATTTCAAAATAGGATACTTCAAGCATGATTTGTTTGGCCTCTCTCTCCTAGTATCTTCCACCTTCCTGAAGAAACATGTTGATAGAGGCAAACAAAGCAACCAACAGGGAGACTCCAGATTCCACCAGACATATTTTGTTTTCTTTTGAAGAGACAATCTATTCCTCACTTTACTTCCCCACCCTCATGTTCTCCACACTAGCCTGAAAGTGGCTGCACCAGCTGTTGGAGAGGAGCAACTGGGTGGGAGATAGTGCCAAAACGTCCTGCTGGATCTCCTTTAGAGAACTGAGATGCTGATCTGAAACTGACCTCCTGTTTATTTGGATGCTTCCAGAAAGAGCCATTCCTCCTAGATCGTAGTACCACAAGAATTGCCAACTATACCTCCCTGCAAGAGATTCCCAAGGTTGTTGGTAACTATGATGTTAAGGATGTTCTCTAAAACATTTAAACATTTTTTGCTTATAATTCTAAGTGTTTCCATATTTTTCCTAAATGTACCTTCACTGAGTACCTTTGTGATTCTGGACTTAGGCTTCTGCAAAGCAAGTGAAGCTGCTAATCCTCCCTGTACAAAGCACTCATAAAAGTGAGGAATCTACTCACTCCCAAGCTTAGGAAGAGTTCAAATCTGGGTCTAGACATTACCCTTTGCCCACATCTTTGTGTCAGACTAAAATCAAAATTCTGAAAACTGTAAGCTGGGGGAATATTTAGGTGAACTTTGCTGACCCATCTCTGCCTGTTTGCAGCATCCCTGCAACCTCCAACTGTTCTATCTGGAACAGGATTAAGTCTACAGGGAGGGAAGAAGTAGATGAGCTGTTAAGAAGCAGAAAAAAAAAATCTTCTCTTCATGCCCATGACCTCAATAAGAAAAGAAATGAGAAGCACAAACAGGATGCGCTAGCAAAGCAGAAATGTTGCTCAGACTTATGTGTGTTTTCAAAACCAGTGCTGTGGAGGACTTTAGGACCAAAGCAAGAAGTCAGACTGATGAGCTTCATGTACGGTCATTTGCTCTCAGAGCACACAAGACACAGACCATGGGCGTAGAGGCTTGCTTTGCATTGGCATGTCCAGATCCAGTTAAGATTGACCTGGAGTGTTCTCCATTAAGAATCAGAGGAGAATTCAGCCTCCATGGTCCACTAATTGTAGGAGCATGCACTTGACACTGCCAGCTGGGGGCCAATTAGACAGAGTAGTGATGCTTTTTAAAGTGGAAAGTTGTAGATCTGATTTGATACAGACCAGAATCATCATCATGTTTCACACCTGAGCCAGAGTCACCGGGCAGCTCTGAGCTGAGAGGAAGCATTGAGCTCCAGATCCTATATCCAATATCCTGCTAGCAATCCCAGTTCTGAAATGATAATTTCCCATTTCAGGAACTGGATTTGCATTATTCCTGTCAGGCAAGGTCAATCTTCCACAAGTTCCAATAAAATGTTGAGTAGCTCAGTAGTTTCATAGCAACACTTAAAAAATGATGAATACTGGTGGAAGATCATCATTGCCCACCTGTATATCAAGGTAATTCACTAATGTCCAGAGGGAGCATCCACTTGGTGAGTGGTTTAATTCTCTTCAAATTCACGGGCCTCAGTCTTAAGGGACATTGCAATCCCAACTCAAACAAAGTCTGGGGGATTTCTGAGGAGGATCTAACTGTTAAAGGACCTAGAGTGACTCAAGGGCAAAGTGAGAGCTGTACTGGGAGGAGAGATGCTCCTGGGCTACATCAGTGGGGAGTCAAAGAGGGNAGGAGAGCTGTACTGGGAGGGAGACATCAGTGGGGAGTCAAAGAGGGACATGATGCTGTGGCTGTGCAGGGGATAATATTCATGGCTCTTTTGTGCCAACATCTTCCAACATGTCTTCATAGGACAAAGAACAAATGCATGTTCAATGGAAACAGACAGTTCAGGTAAAGAGATATGAAGAGTCAGAGACAGAAATCTCCAGAATTTTTAAATTAAATTAAATCAGTAAATTAAATCAGATTTGGCATTTTAACTATGTGCTGCTTAGGGTGCAGCATACACTTATGAAGCTCAGAGTTGCAGAAGAAAGATGTTTGAAGGCTTGATTTGAACAATCTGTCCAAAATCTGTCCATCCACTTACCAGCCTCCCACATGTAAAACTGGAGCAACAAGCACCAAGGACTTCTTCCAGCAAGAACATGTATTTCCATTTCAGTACTTTGGTAACTCCCAAGTGGGGCAAGAAGGAATTTTACCAGAAATGCAAGAAAGGCTGGCTTGGAGAAGTAGCCAAGGGTTCACATGTTTCCTTACCACTAACTGATGCCAGGAAGCAGTCAATCTGTTATGGTGACTAATCCAGCAGGCACTTTACAAATAAGTCCACAGCTGTTCAAAGTCTAAACTATATTGAGTTATAATTTCATTGGTCCACAATCACAAAGTAAACACATTGCCAGTTGCACTAATCATGTGTTAACCCTGACCTAAGCAGGAATCTCCCTACCGGAAAATGTGGAAATACTATGTGAAAATATGAACAGAACTGGCCCAACTTTTCCATAGATGTTTCAGACCCTATCCCTTCTTCTCAGTACACATTCAAGCCCTTCCAGAACACTGCTCCCTCTTCCTGAGAGAACTCTATCTCCTTTGCCTTAAAAGCAGGTCAGGTCTCATTTGCACATCCTCCATGATGCTTCAGCACTCCAGTGCTATTCCCAAGTCCATTGCCAGAGCAGAGCTGCTTCTGATGCTTAAAGTTTTCCGTAGAACTTATCCCATCACAGGAGGAGAGGTGATTTTCTGCTGATTTCCTATTCAGCACCACAGAGGCAGGCTCCGAAAAGCCTGTGAAAGGCAACTGAATGAATATACTGTTCCCTCCAATTGTGACTCCATCATTTCCTCTCATTACTCTAATAGAAACAAATCTTTCTCATCTCAGCCCTATTACCTCACACAAAGGAAAATGGTATGTAATCCTGTTAGAGCTGGGCTGCTGCTGGACACATTTTAAGGTCATTGTTCTGGGATGCCAGTCTCCACTGTATGTGACTGGGAGAAGTGGGAAATGCAATTACTAGGCTATTCAAATCCCTAGAATGAAACCCTGCCATTAATAGGCAAAAGCCAGCAAGAAAAAGAGCCGTTGCTTTATGAAATTACAGGGTTTGGCTAAATTAGAGTCTAATCAGCACCTCAGCAGAGGAGCAGGGTTAGCTCCTACTGCCGCCCAGGGAGTTTTGTCACGTCACTCAACCTGTTCTTTGGTAGCCCAATGGAAACTCGACCTGCAAGATGACTTATGGTCGTGAAGCCACTGGTGTGCAAGTCCAGTGGAGACAATGGTGGTCCATATGTAGGATTTATACTGCCCTTCAAAATGGGAAAACACACAGAGTTCACTAACAGGAATCTGCCTGCTGCTGCCATCACCTCATTCTCTACTTTGGCTCTGAGCTTCTTGGCAGAACCTAGGATCAAATCTGTCTCTTAATATTCATGGCCTACAGCACCAGTCTTGCTAATTGCTGGTGCAACCCAGCTTAGCGGCCGGGTGGGAAATTTGCATTGCTAAACTCATGGAGTTGCAACTTCCCCGCAAGGAATTCACATGCTGCAGGAGAGAAGGGGGCTAGCTCTGCTTGTGGCATTCAGTGAAGCAAAGCAGAACAAGATGAGTGGGAATAATCTCAACCGCCTCATTGAGTTGGCTTCTGTTGAGTGGTTAGACACTGACATGTTCCTAATCGTTCCCATCCATGCCAAAGCATTTTTAGCTGGTAGCAAAGAAATCTTGCAGAGAAATGTTAGACCACACAAGAACAACAATGACCATCACAAATCATAAGCAGAGAAAAACTTTTGTCCCAGATTGTTCCTGGCAGCCAAACTCCTACTGTTATTCCCTGTCTTTGCTTCTCCTTCTGCCCCTCTCTTGAGCTGTATGGCTGCTCCTGTTGGTCTCTCCTGCAGCCAGGCAGGCACTCATCTTACTGCTTTGATGTCCCTCTTTATCCTTCCCTTCTCTGTTGTGTGTTTCCCCAGTCTCCCAAAGGATTCCTGTCCCACAAGATGAAGCTGGGTTCCTGCTGAAAACAGGACGATTTGTGCAGGTCCCAGACAGAAGGGATGTGGGCTGAGGTACTGTTCCTGCTGGAAGAGGAAAAAGCAGCTGATCACCTCTGGAGTCTCCAAGTCCCTTGAAGAGATGAGAGTCACTTCCCTGTTTATGCTCTTTATTAGTCCCTATTCTCTTTAATCGGCTTAGACTGATGAGCCGCGGCAGCGGTAGGGATCAGCTGGGCTGTTTAATTAAAGGATTGCAGCTCAGCCTTGCAGTTTGGGGTTTGTGTAAATGAGCTGCAAGTACATTATTTAATCTGCTGTGCAGAGAGGAGTTGGGGCATTAATGAAGCAAACTCTAATTAAAACTAGATGGCTGATGGTTATTAGTGGCATCAATTCTGACAGGATTTATCTCATTTAGGGAAACAATCAAGAAGGGGAAAAGAGAGAATAAACCCAAGCTGGTTTATCAGAATTCACAACAGCACCACTTGTGACTGGCTCTCCATTCAGTGGGACTCAGAAGAGCTACACAGGGAGCCCCTATGTACCAGGCTCTCCCAACAGGAGCCCTGATGAGCTTATTTAGGGTTATGCTTGGCTCACCCAGGAACTGATTGCCTATTCAGGCTGTCTGACCTGCATATTTCAGTCTTGATTGACTTTTGTTCTGACTTGGTTCAATGGGGGGACTGTTCATGATTTGAGCAGGGTGACAGACTCTGTAAATGATCTGATGAGCTTCTCCTAGAAGTGTACTGAGACATTCCAGAGCACCATATGGACATCAGCTCCATGCTGACTCTGTGTTTTTCCCTCTCTGCCATTCTTTTGCTTTCCTCACTGCATAGCACATGTAACTTCGGACATGAAGGAAGCCCATGGCTGACTGCAGGACCTGGCAGAGACTAGGAGATGTTTTCTGGCCAGCATAAAGCCGACGGGTGAGTTTAATAGTGCTGCATGTGCTCTTCTTTCCTTCTGGCACAGTGTGGAAAGTAGTGATGTTCTTCTCACCTGAGACAGTCACATGGAGAGTTCACATATAAAAGCTGCTGTGTTGCGAAAAGCAAAAAATTCTGTGTGCCTGTTTCTCACCTTCCAACAGCCATGGCAGCTTCAACCATCTTTACCTCTGCACAGAATATTGTGTCACACACAGACAGATTCAGGGCTGCCATTGGGGTCTCTGGAGGCATTAGGAATGGCAAGGACATGAGACAGTCTTGGGGAAAAAGAAAGGAATGCATGAGGCCTGCACAGTGAGACAAGCTACAAAAGGTATAAAATGGACAGGCATAGATCAGTATGAGAAGCCCAGACGCATTATGCTGTAGGGGTCATTGTGATTCATCCCAACTTTGGAATTTCCTGGCTCAGATTCATCTTTGGATGCAACTTGCCAAAGTTGTTAAATTACTGAAAGAAATTATTACTTCTTCTTCAATTTACCTGTCAAACCCCAGCAGAAGGAGGGCAGACAAACTAAGGCTCAAGGATAGGCAGGGTCTTGGGGAGTCACCAGGACCAAAGGAAGGCCTGACAAAGATCATGACAAAAACGATCCTAGAGCTTAAGACTATAGGAGTGACAGTCTTGTAGAATAAGAACATTCTGGAAACTAAGGGAACTGATCAGAAATAAGATGGAGGCTGGGACAAGAATGGGGAAGGGTCAAGGATGAAGGTAGAACACTATGGCAAAACTGAGTCTTGGTTCAGACAAAATAGAGCACTTAAACAAAACTCTCTCACTCCAGAAATGTAAGGGAGAGGTGGCTGTCCCTACCACAGAAACATCTGCAGTCTCCTCCTCTGCTGTCTTCCGTGAGGAGGAGATGCCAGCATCTCCTCATCTGCCATGAAAGGCTGTCAGGCAAACTTTACCAATGCTGGAAAGCCCTCAGCACAGACTGATCATGGGGGTTAACCCTTCCATCTTCAAACAAAAATGGGCAGGAGGGGTCCTGCTTCTTTACCCTGTCTCCAAGTGTGGCTGAACCCTACTTTTGAGCATACACACCCACCCACCCCTGTCCTCTTCACAGTTGTCCAGCAATCACACTTTTTCTTGGAAGGAAATCAGAAACCACAGTCTGCTCCAGTGAGCAGAACAAACGAGAAATATAATTTTTAAAATGTAGTAGCCTCACTACTGCAATTCAGCTGCCCAGTTCTGTTCACAGCCCTGCCTAGTAACTCAGGCTTCTTACAAAGATGCCAAAGGTCAGATGTAAAAGTCTAGCAGTGTAATGAGAGAAGTCTTGAAAGAGAAACCTCTTTGCTATTGTCAGAAGGGTGATGAGGCCTGGAAAAATGGAGTAGGTTTGTAAGATATAGGTGTGGGAAGTTGTGAGAGGAGAAGGAGATGGCAAGAACAGAGGGAGAAGGCCAAGCATGGAAGCTAAATGCAGTATGTGCATCTCAAGTACCTTTGAAGCTCCTTGGACCTCTTGGTCTTGGCACTGACATCCTTCACTGATGAGGGAGGGCTGTGACAACTGCTGGTGTCCCCGCAGCAGGCTGCACTAAATACAAGCTGGTGATAATTAATAGTACCTGTCTATAGCTGTTCTTCACTGGCAAGGTCAGACCATCCACCACGTGTAGAAATGCTCCCCTCACCCTGTCCCTGGGCATGAGACAGAACCCTGAGCTTGTTGGGTGACTTTTGCTGTACTTTATAGATCTATACTGGTGGTCCAGGAACCTTACAGTGTGGGATAACTAATTTGAAGGAGAAGAAGAAGCCTGTGTATGTCAGTGTCACAGTGATGCAGAAGGGTAAGAAAATATACAAGAATGAATGTGGGTTGATGGAAGTAAATGTTTGAAGAGAAGCTGAGAGAACATTGTGTGTGTGGGTGGCCAGAGGGTTTGCAGGCAATTGCACAACACCATGAGCAGCAACCTCTGGGAGGGAAAAGAGGGGTACAGCAGTACTGGGGACATGGGATGGAGGGGAGGATGGAGGAGGACTGGCATGTGTAATATGTGAGTTTTGTATGGGGCAGAAAGATCATTGATGGATGATAAGGAAGGAGAAAAATAAAGGTCTTGTTGGCAACAATTTCCCACCTTGGTGAGGAGTCTGGAGATGAAGGCTTCTGTTCTGCGTCAGCTGCTGGGCAACAGAACTGGTGTAAAACAGTTTCATTCCTGTAAGAAAAAACAAACCATAGTAGGTCAGTGTTCACTTCACTCAGTTTTGCCTGTCTCTACCTTTTTTTTTGGGGGGGGACAGAAACATGTCCGTAGATGTGTTTTTTTAGATATGTTTCCTATACATTGTAATGCAAAATAGTTGATTTTTTTCTTAACAGTGGTTAAATTACTTCTGCAGACATTTTTCCTGAAACCTCTCTAGAGCACAGAAATGGCCTTACTACAACACTACTGGGCATTACCAGGAACAGGAGCAGAAAACTGACAGGACAAGCACAAGTAGGGGGACTGAGATCATAAGAAGAGGAAGAGACCACAGCAGAGAAAAGTAAAACACTAAGAAGTAACAAACCTGAGCAAACCAGGAAAATAAAAGACTAAAAATATATTTATTAGATAAGAAAGACAAAAGAATTCATCCAAAGTAAGAAATCCTAGTGTCACAGAAATTTTTGACACCAAGCTCTCATTTCCATTAGATAGATTTATTACAAGAAATCAATTATGGTATTTGGTATCTTGAACTTAGTGCCTCTTTTGAGGCACTCCCGTCAAAGAAATCCCTGGGCAATTATATCCTTACGACCTAAACTCCCCACCCCTCATGTGAAGGTTTGGACCAACAGCATTATTGGGGTCAGGGGTCTCCTTGCTCTTCACTGGTTTGGTGTTTTGTTACCAGGTGGTTGCCACGTGCTCATCTTCACGTCCTCCCTACATCAGTTTCAGTGGAAGTCTTGGTCAGTTCTGTAGTCAATGTAATAATGTTTGCTACAGTTCATATACCATGATCTATGGGCTGTCCAGTCCAGCTATTAATTTTTAAGTGATATTTAAGCTACAGCTTTGTCTCTTCTAACTATTATTAATGTCCAGATTGTTAGCTTCAAGTTTCTCCATAATCCATCTTTGACTTACACAACACAGATATAGAGTTCAGATAAAGTTCAACTTGCAGGCCAACAGTTCTAGTTATTTGTGTAAAACAAGTACTCGGCTAAATATAAAATTTTCAACACCTATAACAAACTTCCAAAACTGCTTACTAATCTTGAGTGATTTGTTCTTGAGTCTCTTACCTGAAACCATTTGTAAGGAGCCTGGTTTTCATAATTTGGGTACCTATCACAGCATTGGAACCCAGTAACAGCTGCTCAGCACCTCTGAAAATTAGATCCTTTTAAGATACCTCCAGAAAGGCCCTTAAGGTGTTATAGGCAGCACAAATGGCCAATTTTGAAAATCCTGATCTTCATCAATGAACAGGAGTGACTAAAAGGCGACACAGTGTCAAGGAGGAGAAAAGTACTAGGGGAACAAAAAAGAAAATGAAAAGTGAAGAAAAGCAAGGGAGATAAAGCAGGCTGAATCCTCAGGTGGCATAAAATCACCCTGTCCCCAAGACAGTGGAACAGCACCTAGAGTCCTATTCTCAGGGCTACTGTGGAGACCCAGGGCTCAAATACAGTCATCTCCTTTTAAAAATATTTTTGCAGCTTCTAACCCAGACAGCAGTACAGCTAAATCTCCTGGCTTGTCATGGGGTCTCAGGTTCCTCCAAAGACCCTTCCACACTCCCTCACTCTGAAATGCGAAGCTTATCATCTTTGTCTTTCTCAAAATCTGACAGACATGGCCACAAAGATAGCTAAATTACAGACAAGAATAATACTGTTTGCAGTTATGTTAATAAAACAAACTGTTTAGTTCACCCACTTCCTTGTCTTCCAATGCATTCTCAAAAGGAATCTTTCCTTAGAAACAACAGGACTGGCAGGAGCAGCACAGCAAGGGAAAGATGGAAGCATTAGGTTTTCCTCACTGACCTCTAATCATGCCCTCAGTCTCTGCCTGTGACACATAACCCTCTGGAAAAGAGAGAACATGTTTGTGTGACATATCAAATTCATCTCCTGGCCTTCCATTTCTGAAACTCCCCAGCTCACACCTCTTCTCTCCTGCCAGGCTGGTTATTATTGGTTCTTACTATGTTATAGTTTCTAATTTAAACTTCTCAGGTTGCATGTAGCTATCTGACTGGTGTGTCCATAAATTACTTGTGTTTTCACTGGGGCAAGTGGTGGGATCATATCTGAGTCTATGTTCAAGCAGGCTCAAATACTCCTGCTCCTACATCCTGTCCAATTGCTTCCAGCTAGAATCTGTCAGGACTTTCCTGACAAAATTTCAGGTTTGCATAATACTGATTCATCAAATTTAAACTATCTGGTGAAAACATCTGGAGTTTGAAACAGATTCTTTAAACTGCAGGAGTTTACCTGGACTTCCTGGCAAGCTGCTGGAGGGCCATGCCTCCACACCTCCTATCTCGAGTGCAGCTATGCCATTCAAGCTGCCTCTTGGAGAAGAGTTATCCGGTTTTCCACCCAGCTGTGTGTTCTGCCCAGCTCCCAGAGCAGCAGAGCTGGGAGCTGGCTGGTCTGTGCAGTGTGGAGCACCTGCACCAGGGCAGTGGGCTCTGCAGAGCAGCCCTGGAGTCACAGGCTCCGTCAGCTGCACTGTGGCAATGCACAAGGCTCCCAGCTGAATCAGCAATAGCTGGCAGCCATTCTGAGGTGCATTCTTTGTTTCAGAAGTATTATATGTTGGCATTTCCTATTGAATTTCATCTCTACAGGATCCAACGGGAAAAAGGGGGCCTACTTCCAAAGTAACAACATACTTTTGAATCATAGAATCATAGAATCATTTACATTGAAAAAGACCCTTAAGATCATTGATTTCAACCATTAACCCAATAGTGCCAAGCCCACCACTAAACCATGCCCCTAAGCACCACATATACATGTCTTTTAACTACCTCCGGGGATGGTGACTCCATCATTTCCCTAGGCAGCCTGATCCAATGCCTGACCACCCTTTCAGTGAAGAAATTTTACCTAATTTCCAATCTAAAGCTCCCCTGGTACAATTTCAGGCCATTTCCTCTTGTCTTGCCACTTGCTACCTGGGAGAAGAGCTCACCCTCCACCTGGCTACCAACTCCTTCAGGGAGCTGTAAAGAGTGATAAGGTCCCTCCTGAGCCTTCTTTTCTCCAGGCTTAGCATCCCCAGTGCCCTCACCTGCTCCCCATAAGACTTGTGCTCTAGAGCCTTCAACAGCTACCAAATAGAATCTTCCAAAAAATAGACAACTTATATTTCAGTAATTTCTAATCTAAACATTTCCCTAAATGCACTACATTGCTCTCTGCTTTGACTCGAACAGCAGATGCACCTAATTACACATGAAGAAAGCAAACAAGAGGGAGCGAAAACATAGAGAAAAAGAGGAAGGAACAAGGATAGACCAAAAAAAAGAGAAATAGAAACTTGTATATAGATGAAATGCCTTACTAGTTAATTATCATGATAGAAACAGAAAGAAAACTAAAAGGGAAATAGGGAAAGGAAGTGCAGTGTGAAGTTTCAGGACTTTAGGCTCAGTCTCCTGTGGGTGTTTTAAGAAAAAAACATCTCACACATCCTCTTCAGGGAATCAGCAAGCTCTGAGCACTGCAGCTGCACATTCAGCTCTGGACTCTGGTTCTCCTGATTTCTCACATGTGCTAAAAACAACCTTGGGTATTTTCTGCCCAAACCAGAGTTGTCTCGAACCTCTGTGATCCCAAGATCTCTGGAGTAGTTGTGTCCCTTACATACCACCACCAGATGCTGATCATGCCCACGGGCAGATGTTTGCCTCCAGGCCATTTGGGATCCTTGTGTCCCCCTCCAGGGTCCATGACTCCCACAGGGAATCCACCAGGGAGGTGGTGAGGAGCAGATATTGCCAGATGCAAGTAAATATATGAGGTGCAAATGGGCATTCCAAGACTGTGCAGAAAGCTTTTTCCCTGACTGGGAGCAGGGAAGGGTATCTTATTATTCCTATTAAATCCAAGTTCCCCAAATGCTCAGGAGCAGTTGGAGCTCTGGGGCTGTTTACAGTCTTCTTGTACAGCTTGCTTCTCCTTCTCTTCTGTGTTCCCCAGGCATACACCACAGGAACTGGGTTCCACCTGGGATACTACCCCTGTTTATTTTCCTCTTCCTTTCCATCTCTTGATCCTCCGATCCCAACATATCGGATACTTTGCAAATCCATGCCTTTGCTTTTGCATCATAGCACCCAGACAGAAGCCAGGGGAGGGGTAACTTGCTGTGGAAGAAGTTGACTCACTCCCTCCCTAAAGAGGCTGTGTTAATTGTTATCAAGACAAAGCAGCTCTCATCTGAGTGCAAAAGGCAAGTGTCCTAGGGCCTTACTGCCACTTCTAAGCCTCACGTAAGTGCTCTAAGAGAGCAACTGTCTTCTCAGTGCTGTGAAGTCTTCAAATAAAATGTTATTTTTGCTGTTGTGATTCAAGTAGGCCTGTCAGGGTTGTAAGGGCTGCTGACTAGCTGGATTTCATTCCCCTGTGGTGTTGTCAACCTTTGCAGGTTTAAGGTTTAAAGTGAGCCTTGAGATATTTAGTATCTGTTAGAAGTCACTGGTGGAAGTCAGTGTCAGACTTTTGATGGTGGTTTGGGTTTTTTTCCTTTATTTTTATTTTGTTTTTAAACAAATATTGCTTCATAGGTCAGAAAGGCTACATAACTGGAATATGCAGCCTCTGAGGAGTTAAACACTAGAAAGCATAAGACTTGTTTTAACCTTTGAAAAACAGGGAGGAAGGCAATGTGACTTCAGTGACAGTGGATTCAGACTCATTACTTTGGGATGCTGATCTGTAATTTTGTTTATTTTTAAATACAGGTAGGTGGCAATGGACTACCAATTAAAAGGTTAGGTCCATGGCTTTTTTGCCTTTCTGTCTCTTTCTCTACATCCCCTACTTTGCCTTCCTCAGACTTGCAAACCATTGCAGAGTCTGAAATTAAACACACACCATCGTAGGCAGATCAGGCAGGTGATTGTAGACATAATTTCTCCCCATTGCCAGGATACTGCTGAACTGTTCTGTTTCCAATTTATTGCTTTAAAAATAAACAAATTATTATCTCTTGGGCTGTACTCTCATGAAAGCATGGAAGGGAAAACCAGCAAGAAGAAAAGGTGTTCTGGGTGAGTTGGGGGGCGCAGAAGAGGAAGAGGCTCAGGGAGAGGAGAAGGCATGCTTGGGTATATGTTGCCAGCACTACGAGACCAGTGTGTAGAGGAGCAGCAGAGGACAAGGGCAAGCATAGGTGCAAAAGGAGAACTGGGAACAGCCTGAGCCTGTCAGTGCTTTGCTCCATCTAGCTGGGATGCACACTCCGGAGGCAAGGATTTGACAGTCCAGACCTATCTTAAATGCAGAAATAGCTTGGCCCAGTAGTTACCCATGCTGTCAATTGAAACATTAGCCCTCTCTCCTTTGAGAGAAAACAGCTGACTGAATTTTATTCAGTTGTCTTTAACATTGCTCCTGACAAGAGGTGTCCTCCAGCCAGCTGCCTGCAGCCTCAATAGGGGTATCTGTGAATGAACTGTCCAGCCACAGCAATTCCTGCTCTGTGATGAACTTTATAGAGGCTTGTGCCAAACCTCCTGGCTAGCACCAGCTGTCTAGTCAGCTCAGGAGTTAGTTCTACCTTTCTGGCTTCTGACAAAGTTGGACTGTGCTGCAAAGGGGCCCCCTGACTCGTGCTGCCTTGGTCTTTCTGCTATGGATCCCAAGGAGCTAAGCTTCCTAAAAACTGGCATTGTAGAGGGAACAAGAGTTAAAGTCCAAAATTTGAAAGTCTCTGTAGCTACCTAGCTAGCACATCACAGAAACAAAGGAGAGCAAACTTTCCTAAAATTGCCTTGATGCTGTATCTTCCCTGCCAGGACAAGTGCCTGGGGCTTTATGTTCAGTTAGTGTTGCCCACCCTAAGCATCAGTGCCCACTAATTTAGCACTGAGAGCTGTCTTGAAATAGAGATGCCTGTCTGCTGAGAGTTGTATTATGGTGAACAAGTCTAACCTCTTTTCCTTCTCCTGCACCCCTTCGAAAGCAAACCCCAGCCCAGACAGCATATGGAAAAAGGTGGTGCTCCCTGCTCTGCAGCAGTCAGCTTTAATTAAACATATATCCTGCATGGCCCATTCCCAAAGATAAAGAGCAGCTCTGTGTTTTTCTGCATGAATGATTTTAGACTACAAGAAATGCCAAAACAAGACAGAATGAAAATTGCTCTCACTACGAGTACACAGAGCGTGCTTCTCTCTAGCATGCTGCAACACTCCTGCATCCCACTGCTCTGGTCAGTTGTGTGGGATTGCTGGCATGGTCCATAAATGAATATCACTGGGTTCTCCAGCTGCCAGTACTTTCTAACCTCTGGAGCCTGATCCTTGAGCCCTACTGGCCTGCATATCCAGCAGCTTTGCCCTCGGCCCAAGCACAGAGCAGTTCTTAGAAATCTGACAGTGCTGAATCAAGCAATGTTCTATCAGTAGTAAATAACTAGTCCAACTCATGCAGCCTTTCTCGTTTCTCTTTAAAACTCCACCTTTTGAAGAAAAGCCAGAGGCTTTGACCAGAAGTCATTGTTTGTAGTGCTGGATATCTCAGATTTCCTGGAGTCTTTTGCTACTTGTCTTGCCTGTTTTCAGAGAGCTGCCAAGAGAATAGGTGGAGTCACAGAAAATCATGGCCTAGGAGGGGAAGATTAAAGGCAGAAGGAGTCAAAAGAGAACTGAATTCATCTCAGATGAAGTTTTACTGGCTGTTATCTTTCTTAAGATGAGTACTGGGGAACCACAAACAGAAACTATTTAGCAATGCTAAGTTTATGAAAGGCGAGTTGCACAGTGTTCTGACTCACCCAAAATGTAAAGCTCAGTGCTACCTCTACCTGCCAATAGAGCTGTGACACAGCTAAGGTTAGCTGCAGACCTTACTCCTTCTATCACCTCCCTGCTCTGAAAGATCTAATTTTGTCTCCAGTCAAGCTGGAACTGAGAGTTGAAGTCAGACCTCAAAAAGGCACTGTTTCCAAAAGAGTATCTTCTAGCAACTAGCTGTTTCTCCCCACTTCTTCACTCTTCACTCCAGAATACCACTAAAATGTTCTAGCTGTCTTGGTTGTTCATCTCAATTGCAGGACACTAGTCTGGTGTTTTGGGGGCAGTTGAGTATGGGCAGAGTTCATATTGCAAGGAAGCATACATGATTAAAAGTAAATACAAAGTAATTTCTGAAATATGAGTTCTTTAAGTCCTTGTAAGTCTGATGGCCTCCTCATTGTCATGGGATACTGTTGATGGCAAGAATTTTGTAAGATTCAGAGAGGAACTGAACATTTTAAAGATTATCCTGTGAGAGTACTTAATGCAGACCCTTCCCAAAGCCAATGTATAGGACTCAAACATACCAGCACTAAAAGGCCCGTGGCTGTTTTTAACTCTTTCCTCTTGAACATTTGATGTTGGCTATCTCAGAAAAACAGTTACACAAACCAGAACCACAAATGTGACTGACTGAGAAATTCTGTGTCAAGGGACATGGAGCTTATTAGCCAAGATACTGAAGTGTAGGAGTGCAACAAGCCTGAAATTATCATTTTATTTTACATTCCCAACCTGAGTGTCTGTGGGATACAGAGATCAAGCATTTTCTTAACTTACTTCAGACCAGTGCCAGTCTAGCTCTGCCTGTAACCCTCCACAGACTTAGATATCTAGTTAATGGTATGAAAAAAATGAAGATGTGTCTGGCTGATGTCTAGATGCCAGCACATAGCTCCTACCTAACAAGAGCAAATTGCTGAAGAAACCCTGTGGCAGTGGCAACACAATGGATGAATGTACAACAACACAGACATGCCCAGCCTCGCCAGGAGGCATGGTAGCTCTTCTTTCAGTCCACTTGAGTGCCTACCATTCTACAGCTCTTTCTGTAGCATTCTCAAAGCTGTCCTTCCTTCTTCTCTCTGCCACTCAAAGTCATGCTAGGAGGGATGAAGAGGGGAGAGCTTGCCAGGAGCATCTATTCTCTTTGCTTGCCTGCCAAAAATGAAAAATCAAATATGTTTTGTAGTCTGGAACTTGGCTTGCCTTGAACATCTCATGAGTGTAGGAGAGAATGTCTTCTTCCATGATGTTTCTCTATAAATTTGATTATTGAAGGATCAGCACTCATCTTTTAAAATCTACTTAGCACCTGCTTAATCATCATGTTTCTGGGTACAAATTCATTTTAAGTCATACATCCTTTGTATAGCACTACTATAAATTTCTTTTTTTAGTGCTAGGGGATGGGATGAAGACGGAATTCCCATCGATAGAGTATTTACAGTTTCTCACTAGAATATGCTGATTTTAGAGACCCTATAAAATATCTTAAAACAAATTGCCCTTGCTAGTACAAAATACCATATGCATACACCACTGTTTGGAAAGTGACAATCCAATGTGACACACTGACGCAAATGTGTGTCTTTGAGCTATTGTGGGGTTTTCAGAACAGCACAGCTTGGAAGGATAAGCACAAGGCACCGTGCTGGGGAAATGGAATTTCCTGTGTTGGAGGAAGAAGATCTGAGCCAATGCTGCTGTGATCTGATCTTTTTTTGGTTAACTCATTGGGTGACTATAACAGATATGTCAAATGTGCCATTCATTTATCACCATCTGCTTCTAGGGATGGAGAGATTAATGCCATATCTTCCTGAACAGTTGGCTTCTTAGCTTACTTTAGTCCATATAAGTGGCAGGCATTTCTCCTGTACATCTTCATTTTTACCTTGAAGAAACTCTTAGGCAAAAGTGTGGGCATGACTGGCAGATGAGTGCACAGATTTTCAAAAAGAAACTGTGGTATTTTGCCAACTTCAGTACGAAGAACATGACCAGGAAACGAATATGTATGGATATGTACCAAGAGGGTCTGAGCATGTAGTGATAGACCCTCTTTAATGTAAGGTGGCATTCTTGGGCTTAGTATCAAAGTCAAGAATGTGTCTGGGAGATGAAAATGAGCTGTGGCCTCTGGTGTTCTGGCTCAGCAGGGTCTGTTCCTCTGCCACAGCCCTAAACACGTGGTTTTCTCTTGGTGACAGGCCACTCAACAGAAAGACATCACCTGTAATTCACTATATTCAGTGAAAATTGCTGCTGACAAGTCCATTTTGTTACCCAGAAACACTTGAAGGAAATCTCATTCATTTGTTAAGTCTACCAGGGCTAACTGTCAGATTTTCCCTACACACTAGAAATGGGCAAGAGTGGAAAAATGAATGGGATGTACTCAGGAATCAGCTCCAGGGGGAGAGTCCATACTGGCTTCTGGGTCCAGTCTGATAGATATCTCCTTGTGACAGCCAGAAGCAAAGTCTGGGGCCAGGTCTTGGACCCACTTTCAGCACTTCTCATGCTAGGTGGGGCATTACTTTGTGCAGTTTTGTGGTTCTTCATGCTTCAGCTACGATGGGGTGAAATAACTCACTTGAGGTGAACTAAGGAGGATACACTCATTCTCAATTATCTGTGGACTAAGTCTGTTATAACCAGAGACAGTCTAGGTGACAGAAATTGTCCATAGGAGGAAACTTAACATCAAATATCTGCTGTACAAATCAGATCCTTAAAGTAGTTAAGCATAATGTATTCCATGCACATGCAGTGCCTTCATAAAAAAGTAGCAGCTCAAAGAGATTTGGAAAGAGTACTTGAATTGGACTGAACAAAATATTCCAATTTGGGACACATGGACGGCCTGGGAAAAGCTAACATTGCCAAAAACTCTCTGTAGAGGCGTGCTTGTATCTCTGATCTATGTTGGTGTTTCTTACAGAATTGCCAGTTGATGAAATACACTTTGGGTTTATGGGGGATCTCCCCTATATGCTCAGCAGAAGTGATTCATTCAGAAGCTTCTCTTGTTGATGTTAATTTCTTTCTTAAGGCACAGCAGGAACTGGGATGAGGGAGATGATAGTACTTGCTAATTAATTTTTAGGAAAAAACTTACTGAGGGGAGGAGTTTGTCATTAGCTGCTAGAGGGGTTGGGAGCCTGTCTCTGCTGAAATATCATTGAATCACATGTCAATCGGGAGTCCATTCATTCCTTTTAAACCGGATTTCTCTCTCCCAGAGGAGCATCAGCCACACAGAGCATGGCTGTCTGCTAATTGGATTGGTGCTTGTAAGCATAAAAAGGAAGAGGGCAAAGCGGCCATGGCAGGAGGAAACACTTCGCGTTGCACTATGCAGTAGCTCAGTGTGCACCATCAGCCTTGTTTTGGTTCCCTGATGGAAACAGCTGATGACTTATTGTGCTAGACAAGTCACAAGACCATTTGCTTTGACTTGCTAACAGGCTGAGGTGTGGCACTCAGGAAAAACAGCTACTGTATGAAAGAGCAATCTGGTATTCCAAGTGTATATGCATATCTGATCATGTGGAGGGGATCCTCTAGTGACACATGCAGTGCTCACTGCAGTGAGCAGAGGTTTCATAGGTTGTAGCCAAAACTATAGTTCAGATATCACTACTAGGAAGCTGCTATAAATCCAAAGCATGTGTGAGGGGGAGTTTGTGTAAGTTCCTGAAATAATTTCAGTTAAATAATTACCATAAACAGAAGTTGTATCAATTAATTTCTTAATAGAAAGCTATTTTTCCAAGATAATGTGTGACCTTTTCCAAGACAGCATCCCTTACTTCCAACTATTTTCAATATAATTTCTTCTAAAGGTTATATATGTAACAGAATAATTACATGCCAAATGCATGCTGATAGTGATATTCTGTAGTTTGAAACATCTTTTCATACCTCCTCTGTTTTGTACTATGCAAAGGCCCTTTCTTCTTTGTTCAAATAATAGATTTATAACTACATAAAATGGAAATAGCTGGCAAAAAGCTCACTTTTAATTACACTGATAAGCATTCTCCAAATCCCCTCCAGTTCTTCATATAATAATTATAGTTTGTCAGCCTAATACCAATGAGTATGTGGTCCTCCTAAAGAGATCCGGAATCAGCACTCTGCCTGAATGCTCTGCTAGCAAAGCAAACACCTTTTTTCTTCTCTCCTATTTTGGGCCAATACGTATGAACACTATAAAAAAGCAAAGGCTTGTGTTAGTAGAATTGGCAACCCCTTTCATAATTACTGGTACTGTGAGATATAAACGGAATTTAGGTCTCTTCCTCAGTAAGAATAAATTATTTTTACTTTTTGAATAAGTGTCAGAATTGGACTCGGTAAAAGGGTTTATATTATGACTGAGTGTTAGATCCGTTTTTAATCAGGCTTATACTTTTTACTGTCATCTCACTCATGTTTAACCCCTTAGTACAGGAAGAAAGCTCTGGAATTTTCCAGAGGCTAAAATCAAAATGTCCCTCAGCACTGGAGAATGACACAAAGCTAAATGAAGGCGTGCTGCTCAGTAATGCAGAATCCCATCCCAACACGCAAATTAGCTGCATGCACGGCTCACCCCTGAGCTCCCCGTGCACCTTGGCAACACTGTCTGCTGTAGACCTGGCCCTGCCTGGCAGCGCATGGCCAGAGGTGCTGCTGCTACCCCTGCAGCTCTGTGCCCTGGCGGCTGTGTGTTCACAGCTGGACGCCAGCACAGCTCCACAGCGAATTGCACCAGAGGCTAAAGACAAGGAGCTCGTTCTCGCCACGTTGTGCTGATGCGTTAACTGTCAGTGGTGGTGTTACTCTGTGCACTCACCAAGGGTTTTCAGGATTGTTCTGTGTGGTAAGTCCTGCTGCCCAGGACTGAGCTGCCCTGGCTCTGCTGTTGAGGCTTGACACAAAACTGTAACACGAGGAGTGCAATCGAATGCAGTGAGGAAGATCAGGGCTTGGCTTGCAGAAGGCTGCTTCAGGCCCTTGATCTGGGGCCTTGGCTGTGGAAACCCAGTTACTACCACACCTGCAGGTACCTGGGGCTGCTGCATCACTGACACCCACAATTCAAAGTGGAGTGGTTTCCTAACGGGGAACGACCACAAGGAGAATTAGGAATGCAGAACTGGACACAGGCTGCTTGGTGGCATACACAAGATTAAATTGTGCTGTTCCCTGATGCTCGAGAGCCGAGATGCTTCTGCTGTGGGAAAGAGAAGAGCAGAGGAAAAGTGCAGGTCCAGTTGTAAGAGCTGACTCTAATGCCTCAAGGGACTGATGGCAATAGTCACCACTGTTTCAGGGAAAATTTAATTTCCCCATTTCCCCTCCACACACACCCACATGCTTCCACCAGGGCCTTGGCATATGGAAAGCAGGCAGTGTTCAAGGCTGCTTGTGGACACAGCAGCTGGCTGACACCAAGAGCAGCTGTATTTGCATATGTAATTGCCCTGGAAAGAAAGTACCATTTGGCACCACTGCAAATAGGGAGAGGATGCAACTTGAATGCTCAGCACAGATACTTGGTTTTGAGTTAAGAGGAGATTTCACAGTTTCTTGAGGCTTCATAAACCCCTGTCCTTGCTAAAGTTGCAGAACAGATGGAATTATGAGGTATTCTAAGATTTGGAAAATCTCTGAAAGTTGTTCCCTTTGCCCATCTTAACTGTTCAATAATTCCTAAGATTTATGACCATTAGGACATACAATGTTCTGTCAAGTCAATTTATCAAGACAATGACAGTTTAAGTTAGTCTTAGTCCCAAGAGTTGGATTATTTTATACTCTCTCTCTGGTGCAGCAGCACTGGGAAAAAATCACCACAGAAATGGAGAAGGCATCTCTTCTTAACCTGATGCTTTGCATATACTGATTGTTCATCCATGCCCCATCTCAGCACTGAGATACCAATATCAGTTAACACTCATATATAAATATACACCTGGCCAAAAGAGCAGTGCTTCAGTCAGTGATGACTGTAGGAACCTACGTAGCCTGCACCTGCAGCCATATGTACAGTACACCTGGAATGAAATGAGCTTCTTATGTCTGTCTGTGCTACTGGATCTCTCTGTAGTGCCTTATTCCAGCTAACTTGTGCCTTGTGGGAACTCTTAACTTGCTAAAGTATTTGACTTACAAACCCACTACTGTTCTCTACTTAATAAAGCTTGGAGCTTCCCACCATGTGCTGGAGTCCTTTGTTTGCTTTTCTTTATTTGGAGAAAGAAATATATATATATATATAAGCTGTGGTTCTGGAAACATAAACATAAGAGATTTTCCTCTATTGCAAGAGTCTCGTTTCTGCAGAGATATTTCAGGAAAGTTTCACAAACAATGACTAGAAATCACAGTGAGGAGCTGTGGGATTGATTATGTTTCTGCTCCTGAAACAAGATGGCTGATGCAGTCTTTCTGAACTTTGTGGTACTTTACAGCTGGGCAATCTCCTCTAACAACTGAGATTTAACAAGTTTGCTTCAGTACCCTGGTGCCAGCAGGGCTGCAGCATAAGCTGACACCATGTGGCTCAGCATAAGCTGGCAGTGCTATTTGTGCTTTCACACTTCAGCTGTGAAGCTACATCAGGCTGGTTCCAGACCCTAGATGTGGGGTGTGACAATACTTCCCATCTTGGCAACAGGCGACAGCAGTGGTTGTATCTGCATCTGTGGTTACTTTAGCCCTTGGAGCTGTTGAAATCTTGATTCTTGTGGTGAACACATTCTGCCTAGGTTCTAGTTTAGCCCTGGAAGCTGTGTGGTGGGGGAAATTCCACTTTTGGCAGCAGCTGTTCTGTATAAAAAGTGTGTAGTGCATGAAGAGAACCCGGAGCAGTACAAAAGGTGTTGTGAAGAGACAATGAAGGTTCTCACATGAAAAACAGCCTCATAAAATAAGTCTTTAATTAAGAAAAAACTTCTTGGCCACCTGGGCACACGTTGGCTCATGTTCAGCTCTGTTGCCCAGCACCCCTGGGATCTTTTCCGATGGGCAGTTTTCCAGCCACTCTTCCCCCAGCCTGTAGCACTGCAGGGGCTGTTGTGACCCAAGGGGAGGACCATGCACTTGGCCTTGCTGAACCTCACACCACTGGTCTTGGCCCATCGATCCAGCCTGTCCAGGTCCCTCTGCAGAGCCTTCCTGCCCTCCAGCAGAACAACACTCCCACCCAAATTGGTGTCATCGGGCTTTGTACCTTTATGCACAACAATTGAATTCTCCCACTCTTTTAGGCTGGTTGAAGAACATAATCTCTTTTTTTTCAAAGTAATTTACCAGGATAACTAGAATACATAAGACATTTCAGACCCTGTTTCTATGTCCTCAGTTACCAGGTACTTTAATTCCTTTATCTCTAGAAACAACCACTTCCATAACAATTTTATTCTTGTGTCTCTACACTAATACAGTACTGAGACAGTGAAGATCATATTGCTAGTTTTGACCCAGCACAGACAAGGCTCAATTGAAGAGTACGTCGGGATGTTCCAGCAGGATGTTATTTTGGAACCTGCAAGGTCTTAATATAGCAGTATTTTTCCTTGCCAAAGTTATGCTCTTGAAATAACTTAAGTGGAAGAGTCTGTCTTTCTCATTAGGTCTTATGATAGCAGGATTTGGATTCTATTCCCACATTCACTTCCAAACAGTGATCCACTCTGAGTTGGATGAAGACAGAATTTCCCATCTTGTAAAACAGGTTGTATTACAGATTGGTGTCTCATGGTTAGGTTGCACTTGAATGGACCACGCTTTTTCAGCATCTATTGAGATTTTACAGTGATCACTGCCACAGGACAGTTCAAGCCTCTTTGCAAAACAGTGCTGAATTGTATAAAAGGTGTGAGTAGAGAAAAGAATAGAGGGTTTTGCTGTTTCAGCTATGGGCTGTAACTGTTGGCCATGACTCCATTGCATGTTTCAGGTACCACTGTTATGGTGCTGCCTTCAGCAGTCAGTGTTCTCTGCTTATAGAGGCGAAAATGCCTGGCTGGTTTGTGTGTTTTCAAGACATAAAGCTATTTTTAAAATATTCAACAGTCAAACCCAGGATGAAATTTTGCTCTAGTGAAATTAAAGTACCAAGGGGAGACTGGGTTTTGAGGAAAAGAATCATCTAAAAAGACGATTAAAGCAAAATAAAATGCTATTCAAAATTTATTGGCATCAATGGCATTTCCATAGCCTATGCACAGATGGATCTGATTTGAAGGCTTGTAGCTCCTATCTAAACAACAAGTTTAATGGGAATGTCAGCCCTTGATATCAGGAGAAGCAGGATTCTGTTCTTATACAGAAGCTAGGCAAATGACATTAATTTTATAACCCGTTTTTATGCACTCTGTAGCTGTGTGAATAAAGTGAAAACCAATTAATGATATATTCAGTGAACTTTCCTGCTCTAGAATCTGTTTGTCCAGCTCTATTGAAGCATTGCATTGGTGCTATGGCAATGTTTTCATGCAATCCACTTGTCAACAGTTCTGAGACAGGATCAGAGATTTCAGCAAAAGTCAACCATATTAGAAGTTACCCCATAAATAAAATGTAAGCAAAACATACATGCACCAGGAGATTCCCCATTAGCAGAAAGACTGGAAGAATTCCAGAAGATCAAAAGGTTTCCCATGACACACAGGGAGGCCTTCATATGGAGTCCAAGGTACAGAATATAAGGGAGGAGTTTGGAGACCTCTGTGGAATCCTTACTCTTTTCAGAGGAAACATATAATAACTGCTATCAATATGCCAGCCAGAAAAGGGTAAACAAAGCTTGCAATGTCTTTGACCACCTACTTGCTTGTGTAGGCATCAATTCTACATCTAATCATCCTTTGTCCTTTAAGTTTTCCCAAGGCAGAAGAGGTTTGATTGAAACAGAATGTACCCTGGCTGGCTATGCACAATCCTTTAACATCACACTTCTGAATGCCAAACCCCAGTCCTACTAAACTGTTAGCACCTCTGTGCAGTGAGAAGGACAGAGAATACCCCAGAACTGTGGTAAGGCACCATATGAATACTGTTTCCAAACTTTTTAATCTTTCCCAGCACATACAAAAGAAGCAGCTGTCCAAGAGCAAGGGTTGAAATGGAATCTGATTGTTATTCATCTGGGATCTCCTCCAACTCCCACTAAAACAGTATTTCCACTGAGTTTGTATATAATCTGATTTCAAGTCTCATGCAGTGAATCCTAGCCAATTCAGCTCTTAAGGGTTGTCCTGACTCAAATGCTAACTATCTGCATTCAAATGAAGGCTCTTCTTACTTATGAACAGATCTTATTCTTCTGTCTGTAGCATGAGCAATGTCATTTATTGCCATTTCAAGTGGGAGAATCAGTAAACAATATGGCTTCTCACAAAGTAGCATCTCATAGCAATGCCTATGTTGTCCTCCCTGTCTTCAATCTTTTTACATTTGTAACTAAACACTTTCAAATGGGAATATATTACTGTGGGTGGCAGAATCAAGAGCCTGATCTTAAGAGCCCTGAATTATTTCATCCTGAATACTTTGTGAACATGAGTTTAGAGAGAGATTATGTGTGGAAGGCATAGAGTTCTGGAAAATCCATGGCTCACATGTAATCCATAATACATAATCTTTATTTTCAGATCACAGAATGTTCTTAGTTGGAAGGAATCCATAAGGATCATCAAGCCTAACTCTTATGCGAATGGCCCATATGGGGATTGAGCCCGTAACCTTGGTGTTATTAACACCATGTTCTGACCAGCTGAGCCATCTCATCCAGCATGGGCCACAAAAAGACTGAAGCAACAGCAAGAGAGGTGAGAACTGTCCCACTCAATCTCTGTACAGTCTGTGTGCCAGTGCTACAAAGTCCTACCTGACTTACTGCGTCCCACTAAGATGATGCTGAGAGCAGGCACAGCTTGCAGTAGCAGTCAGTGAGTACTTCACATTTAGGGAAATAAAAGCAGTTCTTAGCTGCCCCATTTCCTCACTGAGATCAGTGAACCTCTTGCGGTTGGCAGGAACATTATTTAGGAACATCTGGAAAGACCTTTGATCCTTGGGCTGAAGACACTTTGAAAGAGGGAAGTGGTGGTGGGTGCAAGAACTCAGCCCTGTGCTCCTGTGGCACATCCCTTTGGATGAGGGGTGATGATGATTTGCTGAGGCACTCCATGGAAGCCTGAGCTACCACAGCCTGTGCTGTACTTGTTTTCTGAAGTAAACAGGAAATCTCAGACCTCAGTAATGTCAACTCTGAACTTCTCAGCAGGGCTAAATTCCATTTGAAAGGAAAAGAGCAGCAGGAATGATCTCTATGTTTAGTTATCTCATATCTTGTCTTACATCATCCTCTCATGAGTGTGCCAGAAGGCCAAAAGGAGACCTCTGATTGTCATATAAATGACCTGCATAACATGTTTTTCCAATTGTTGATATGGCATGTGGAAAACTGATTGAGCTGTGTTCCTCTTCTAAATAATTCTGAGCGACTGGAGAGGAAAACCTTTGCTCTGAATCTGTGGGAACTTGAACCTATGCCTCTCTCCCTTCCCAAATAAGCTCTAAATCCGAAGACCTTACCTGCAAAAAATGCTAAGCTGGATCTGAATTTCAGCTTCCACATTTTTTTTTAGTATTCTCACTGGCAAATGATGCCATTGCACTTGTAATGTCATACACATCTACAGATCTAATCATCAAAACATATTTAGACACCAAAAATAATATCAATCTTTGTCAGAGACTAGCAAAACACTCTCTCTGGTTTTGTCTTCCTTGACCTTTCTCATACAAGTCTTGCATCTTTTCAGGTTACGTCTTCTACCTGTTGGGATACGAAGTTGTTTTGTCACCCATATGTGTTGCTTTGAGCCTCTGCAAAAATAGGAGTCTGTGTAAGCAATTTAAAACTGTCCTCCTGAGAGCTCTCTCACCAAAAAATGTTTGTAAATCAAATTGCTTCATCTAAACTGACTTGAAGAGAAAATGGAGTTGTTCTCTCCATCTGAGGCTCTCAAGTTCCAAATCTCAGTGCTGCCTTTGGGACAGCACTAGGAATGTACCAGTATGTCTGCCCGATTCAGCCCCTACTCTAACTTTTGAAGTTGTGGCACCTTGTATTGTGTCTAAATTAAAATATATTAAAATTATATATAGAACTCAGCTTCAAAAGCTGTCTCAGAAACTGTCTGCTCTTTGTTACAAAGCACAGTCCCACTCATTCCTTCACTCCACAAGTGCTGTCAAACATGTCCAGTCATCCAGCGCTCGCTGCAGCGAAATGTTCATCTTTCAAAGGCAGCATTCTCAAAGCCCTCCACAAACCCCACGGGCAGACACCTCGTGCTACCCCCTGCAAGGGAAATGAGTAACACTCATCTGCTCACACAGGGGGATGCTGAAGTAAAACGAGGCAATGCAATTTGCCCACTGTCACACGGCAAGCTGGTCTCTAGCATGAAGCTCCTACCATTCTAACACCTCAGTCCTGGTTTCTAAGCAATAGCCCAAGCTTCCTCCCTGTTCAGCAGCTTAAACTACTGCAAAGGATTAAGTAGGCACTTAACACCGTACTGAACAGGAGCCAAAAGAATTAATTTAACAGGAGAGAAAGAAACCAGCACAAAGAATTCAACAAGTCGGGGGGTGAAGAACATGTGTGCTGATTAAAAGACAGAAACAACCTACACTTAACTGCTAGAGCTTGTAGTTGTCAAATCTAGCCCTCCCATACTCCTTCCCCTGCCCTGATTTGTGACACTTTACAGAGCAAAAAGCCTCTTTAAATAACGGAGAAGCTTTCTATAGATCGGAGTGCAAGTCACTTCTGCCCAGTAGCTCACGTGGCCAGGTGCTCCTCTAAAGATCTCCCTAAAGTTCCTTTACTGGATAGTTGGCACAGGCAACAGAACTGGGCACCTCTCCCTGAGAAGAATAGCATCTGAATCCTGGTGATCTACTACACAACCTAAACTGTGGTCTCAAAAGCATGATGCTGTGCCTGTGTGAATTAAGCATTATCCTTGCTTTGACAGGGCTGCAGATGCAACGTAACCTGTCACTGGAACAGCAAATAAGCTCACATAACCATTAAAAGGCCTTGAACCTGAGCAGTGTAAACCTGGTCCTTACAGACTGAGCAAACCAAGTTATTCATTACAAGTAGCAAAGGCGACACAAAATGAACTGGAATGAAATGGTTCACATCACTAACAAAGCACAGGAACAGGAACAAAGCTGACCTGTGCAGCTCCGTTGTTACTAACAGGCCAGTTTCACAGGTATTTTAACCAGTCTCCTCCTTTCCAGAAGAGAACACAGAACCTCAGTAACACAGTGAGAACCTCCAGTGATTCCTCAGCACACCAAATAAATACCTTCCTGTTGAAATCACCACTAAAGCTCATGAAAGTCTTGCAGCAGCATACAAACAGGCACAGCAGCACGTGGCTAAACATCTGCTTTATACGTTGAGAGTAGAGAAATGGAGCCCCTGATGTCTTCGTACGGAGAAAGAACCTTTTCTTGACTGAGGTAAAAGAGGATCTCTGTGAGAATGCATAGGTGTCATTAGGCTATTTCCTCCAGGCTCCAGGCTTACTTAAACCAAACATTCCCCATCTCTTCTCCTACACTGCAAAAGCAGATGCCACATATGCTCAAAGAAAACTAGAGATAAAGGGTATATCTAGAACTTAGGTCTACTTCACGGGATCATTAAAAATGTTAACTTTCCCAAGGCACACATTAACATGCTTTGAGTGCTCACACCTTGCCTGCTTCCATTCAGGCAGAAAGTATATCAGGAGGCAGGAAGTGCAGCATAAGCAAGACACTTAATTTCAGTTGATATAATAAAATGATCAGACTGAAAAGTTGGAACATGCCCTAACAGGCAACACCAAATCTCTTTTATTAACTGATCATCACTAATAGCTACTGCAAGCAAAGGGAATAATAAAATGGAGAGCAAGCAAAATGGAAAACTCAGCCAGCCAACAGGAACAAATACCAACAAACCTCCATATAGGCTTTGAGACATTCTCTCCTTAAAAAACAACACAGACAAACAAAATACAGCCCTCACTTAATGAGGCTGACCCTTTTCTGTGGTTGATCCCAACACACATTCCTTTATATAGAACTTACAGTATGAGGACAGAACATGAAAGCAAAGGGCCATACCATGCACACAGAATGGAAAGCCTTTTTCTTTCCTTCCATGTTGTTCTAGCATTTTGCCGTGTCTTTGGGTTTAAGTTTGAGGAGGTTGCCAGCTTTTGCTGATGGGAATTCTTCTGCTGAGCCTGCCAGTAGGAACTGCGGTAACGGTGCTTGCTCCCGTGCAATAGATATGAGTTTTAACCCCATTGCAACTTATGTCATCAATGCTGAACACCACATCAGTGCTGTGCAGGCTCCCTCCTCCTGCAGACTAATCTTGCGGCTTGGCATCAATGGAGGAGCTTTCAGAGTTGAGGAGTACTGGCACACTTGAATACTCTGCTAATCCTCTTTCAAAAGGCATTGTTGCTATTCTTGGAATAATGAGTAGGAAGTTTCCTTGCTCTGCTAATGGGCCCAATTAGAGACTAAATTGTTGAGTTGCTTTCTGGCAGCTTGCTTCAAAGATGCCATGACCCATATCACTTATGGTTGAAGCAAAAGAAGTCAAAGCATTCAAGCTTTTGTCTAAATGACAATTCATTAAACAACAACTAGTCAAAAATTGCTAGAGCCCAAACAACCTCTGACAAGAAGTGTTTGTTTGGCCTAAAAGGAACACTAAAAGACTTTTAAATGTTAGTTAACTTTTTTTAATGACCTTCTAATGAACAAGCTAGGAACAAAAAACAGTTTGCTGATTCTTAAGCATCACATTTTATTGAAAGATACAGGTTCTCATGAGACCTTATCATACATTGAAAATGTGTGGGTGGTTTCTTAGCCAGTTTTAGTGTTCATAAATATTCTCAAATGGTGCCAGAGGGAGATTACAAGAATTTATGCTTGAGCTCAGTGGAAAGGGATTCTGAATTCTAACTTATCTTCCTGGAGACCAGCCACTGGATTCTGTTATTCTGGTAGCAGAATTCCATCACCCTGGACTGAGTGCAGTGTTTTCTCCCTCATTTAGCAGCATGATCCAACTTGGTTTAGGGTGGCTGAACTTCACCTGAGAAATGAAGTCTACTCCCCTGTAAAAGGGTGTTAGTACAGTTCAGAACTGCCTGTGAAGACACTCACCTCCTCTCCCTCACCCATCCCATCTGCCGGCATTCTGATGTCTGCTTCCATGCCGTAGCTGTGGGAAAGACATTGCACAGCTATTCACTGAACTGGGGCATAGCATGGTCTTTCTCCTGCAGCAGTGGTGACCATGGATACAAATGTGACTGCATTCGTATTGGGGAGGGAGAGATGTTAGAAAAATGATTGCTGGAGAAGATGTGAAAGAGAGAAAAATTAATGGCTGGATGCTAAACCTGAGTCTCCAACCTATGTGAGGGGCATAGCTGGGCAAAGAAGACAGTGAAGCTACCTTGCCCTCTGTGGTACTACTAATATATTTTGTAAAATTAAGGTAGAGCAGCTGTTTGGAATTAGAACAATATATAAATTTTAAAATAATTCCATTAATCCCCTAAGTGCTTCATCAGGCAGGTAGTGGGAAGAGAAAAACAGAGGGAGTGCCACTGCTGTCTAGCCATCTCTCAGGTGGGATCTGGCAGTGAGCGTGCTGCAGAGCTGTGTAAGGAGGAGCTTTGAGCCACAGAGATCTAAACAAACACTTTCTCTTGCAAAATATAGTAGAACATTATTTAAGGACTTAAGTCGCTCTGGGAAGATCTAACTGCTCTTTTTTCATGAGTGTTTATGAAAACCAAGCACCTGAAATATCCTGGTGACTTTGGAAGACTTGGCCTTTTAAAGTCATTTGGAGCAGATGGGAACACTGTTCAGATTCCAAATCTGAGATGTGTTGCTCCACCACAAGCTCCTGAGAAGACAGTTTCTTTGCCTTTGAACAGAACTCCCTTCGAAAATAAATACTCAGATCAGTGAGCCATTTTGGATAGGAACTAAGAGCTGCCCTGCTTAACTGTAGATTGCAGGTAAGCTAAATATCCAGCACATGACTGTAGCATGTCCTCAAAAACCAGTGTTCCTTGAAAGATATCTGGTTTCCTTAAGACTATTTCACTGTCCTAAAGCAATTGTACAGGCTGGATTATTAGGCTCCCACAAGAGTATGACACTCTACCCTTTTAGACCGTTCATAAGTTTCTGTGAGATTCTTTATCACTTTGTGCTGGTTTTTCTGCACTTCTGACTAAGTTTTTGCAGCTGACTGGATTAAAAAAAAGGAAATACCCATTCATTTGTGTTTGATAGCTTTGTTTCCTTTCACCAGTGGAAACTGCAGCATAAGAAGCCTTTATATAAGAAAAAAAGTGAAAACAGGCACAGATTGAGGCTCATCTAGTTCAAGACTGGCGGTTAGAAATGTTTTAGGAATAAGACTGGGCATTACTTGTGTCGTATTCTTGCCACCTTCAAATGTATACTCCTCTCCTTTAAAAACAACTGGAGTGAGATCCTTGTGTTTAGAATGACAAAATTCACAGCAAGGTCATATTCAGGGTGACTCCAAAACAGACAGACTGCGACAAGTTTTCACTGCAGTTGTTACACCTCCTTCACCAAGTTGAAAATGTCTGTTAAGCAACACAAGTGGAGCCCACAGGTGAAGCTTCCTTGGCTGTTAAAAGCTAAGTGAGTCACTCTGGGCACGCAGCTGGGTTGAAGATTTCCAACAAAAGCTGAAGGTTTTGTTGAAGGGGGTGCTGCAGTCAGTGGTAGCCTTCCTCCTGAGGCATCACTGCACCCAAGCTGTGCATGGTGCTCTGGGGTTCAGTGCCCCCCCCCCCAAGATGGAATGCTGAAGCCACTCCAAGTCCTAGTAAGACTAAATGGATTTTTGTTGTTGTTATTTTTGTTCTATGCTTGCATGTCTGAACTTGGAGTCTTCTGTCAAACTCCGTTTGGTTAACAAAAATCACTGGTGCACCAGGTAACATCCTGGTCTCAGTTTGTCAGCCCAACACCTGTACAGCAGATTTTGTGGAATAAATGGCAATTCTGATTACAGGGAACTGCTGCCTTCTGTCCCAGAGGCAGCTGTGTCTCAGTGGCAAATAATAGTCAGTTTGAGTGCTCAGAAAGAAAAAGGATTCTGTAAATGGAAATTAATATGCTTCTGGCTTGGAAAAAAAAAGTACTATGTCCCTCAGGGCAAGAGGGGAATTCCAGTCTACAGCCATTATTTGACGGAACTGTTTCCAATTATATATGCTCTGAACTCCTTAATTCACAAACTCTTTTTTATCTGAGGGGAATAATGCTTCTGAAAAACCTTGTTATGGCTGTGCATAGAGGGAGAGAATTTCTTAAGTGCTTCAGCTCCTGCTTCAGTGCAAGGTATGAACACTAAGAATCGCTCGGATAAAGTTCACACAACTATTGGAAACTAATGGACATTTAATGGCATTGCTGTGTAAGAGCCCCCGTGAGGTGCACAGCAAAGCCTCTAGCAGGCTGTAGAACTGGGATCATAGAGGAAGAGAAGTAGAATCCATTGGAATGGGTCATGGGCACCTTGAGAGCATGCTTGGAGTAGGTGGTGGTGCCTGGCTGTGTCAAAGGGGTGTTCTGGGGATGACCTGTGGGGCTGGGCACTGCTGAGGCCATGGACAGAAAGGAAATGCATGCCTGATTTTCCTTAGAAATATTAAATAGCAAAGAGACTAAGGGATGAGTTGAACTTTCACATGTGTATACAGTTCCATATTGTACTGACTCTGGAAATCTAACGGTGGCTAGCTGGAATGGATAAGATATTAGAGGCTGGAAAGATATTCTGTGATGTTCTTCAATCAACAGTTCAGTGTCATAGCCTGACATTTTCTGTTATGATCCTTAAGATGGGAAAGACAATTATTTGGAACCTTCCCTATTACTCTCTTCTCCATAATCCAGAGCTGAACTTTTAAACCTCTGAAGGTGTATCTGTAACTAGACTGACTCCTCAACTTTTAGAAGTGAAATCACAGCTGAAGCCAGGAGGTGCTAATGAGATGTCAGGAAGCAGAGAAGGCGTGATGGTTCAGAATCTCTATGGATTTCTTTCTCTTTTATATAGTACCCAAAATTCCGTAGTCTCTATGTAGACATGAAAGATGCAGGCCATCTAAGTCCAACTCAACAGATTGATCTTTGCATGTGCTAAGTGCTCTGAACAAAATTCTGTGAATGCCTAGGAATAGACAGGTTCCTTAATTGTGGGCTGCTGAGGTGCTGTGGTTGGGGAGGAGTTTGATTGTGTGTGTATGTCTGTGCTTTTCTTCCATTTGTTTTCTGGGAGATTTTAAACCCAAAGCATTTGTAGCATTCTTTATCGCTGTTCCTCAGCCCATCCGTATTTTCTAATCCTCACTCTCTCCCGTGGACAGCTTGGCTGGCTTTCCAGGGTCATTGAGTTTGAGGTATCACACTTTATTTCTACAGTAACTAAGACTTGTGTAATATTCTTGATTTCCTTTGCTCTCCTTCTGTGACATTTTCTAGTTCTAGCTTCTGTTCTTTTGCTCCTTTGCTAGAGGCTCCAAGTTTATTGGAAAGAGTTTTGCTGCCTGCAGTGCACACAGAATGTAAGTGCTGTGGATTTTTATTACAAGACATCTACAGCATGGCTGCTTTTGTCTGCAAGGAACTAAAACCAGTGACTTTGTTACAGCTGGTACTGAGACCTCCAAGAGTCAGCATGAAATTAGGAGATGCCAGCACTTCATTCACCTTCCTCAGTCTGTCTCTTGCTTCTAATGGCTCAGAAAGACTGTGGCAGCCTTTGATTCTCAAAAGGATCAAGGGAATGGCACTTACATTTATTGTTTGACCTCAGATGAAAGAAAAATCCTCTGTCTTCCTGGCTATGTGACATTTTTGACCAATGGGAGACTCATAGGAAGGAAAACCTTCACGGAGCAAAACATAAAAAGGAAAGGAACAGAGTGACAGAAGTACAAGAGGTGGATGGGGAGTGTTACAATGGGGTTTGGGTATCTTAATTCTGCCTTGGCAACTAATTAATTTAGGGCTTTTACATCAATCCAAGGAGTGCTCCAAAGAAAGATAAGATGAGGAATTGTTAATAATGGAAGGAAATAGAGAATACAGTCAAGAAGGAAGAAAAAAATTAAATTCTACAACCTTATCAAATTGCAATTCAAATGCATCTGGAGGTTGATCCTCAAAGACAAATCTGGAGGCTCCTGCACTTATGTCCTCCATATGAAATACCATAAGATGTGAGGTAATTGCGAACCTCTGGGATCAAGCAATACTAGCACATTTGAGAATGGGAAGCTTTCCACCTCACCTGCAGCTCTCCTCAAAACAAGAGTGCTGGATCCGAGAATGGACTGCCCAACATGCAAAGCAATAAGGCCATCTGATGCAGGAGCAGAAACTTGGGATGACTAAATGCCATCGTGCACAATGTGCTGAGCTTTGTGACTCCCAGATGGCATGTGCCTCTGAAATGTAGCAGTTGATAGCATTAGCTACTACCTCATCTCCTCCTTCCAGCTGTTTGTTGTTTTGCTTTGCTTTGTTTAATTAACCCAGCCTTCTGAAGGAGAGGGCCACGCAGCAGTCATTCCGGTGTTTGACTTCCTTCATAAAAACAACTGCTGTCAGGCAGCGTTGGGGCTGGAGTGATTACAAGATCCTTTACATAAATCACTCTCCTGAAACTCATTTTTCTTAACAAATTCTTGTATCAGTGTTCTCTTTATTATCTCTCCCTGGGAAGGCTTGCAGTCTGTCTCAAGACCCTCAGTCTGTTAGAGAAGGAGGCAAAACAAAGGCAACTGATTAAGTATGCATGTCCTACAGCAGACTGACTGTTGCTCTCCTCTGCCCCTCCAAAAACTTTGCAGGGGAATGCAAGGTATAATAAAGTATTTTGCTTTTTGCTTCTTTAGCATTTATAAAGGATGCCTCTGTATGACACTGTATTTTTAATTTCATACCTCCTTTCCTCTCACAGTTTTTATTCAAACTTACCTCCTCTTTCTTTTGTGCCAGATCCTTACTGAAAGGAACCTGGGGCTTTTATTCTCAACAGTGTGTGTCAGGAAAGAAGTAGAGGAAGAGGGATAAAGGCAGGATAACTTACATTGCATTTTGTGAGGGTCTTGATGATGATGACGATGATTTTCTTTGAGTTTTTTGTTTATTTAAATACTGGAGTGTGGAAGGAAGAAGTGTTGGCTTCATGTGACATTCCTATTTGTGATTAAATTAAACAAAAAGGAGGAAATAGGGTAACAAAGACTTCATATTTAGAGTGTTTAGAAAATGAAGATCTGTTGGGGCTAGAAGTTAAAAGACAAGTTAAAAAAAAATTTTTACTGACACATTTTTGTCTCATTTGTGGTAGAACGAGGATGGGCATGAACTTTGAGATATGCAGCAGTGCACAGAACAGCTGCTGTGGCATTGGGACCCATGCCATGTCCATTACTACAGCCAATTGTTCTCACACAGACAACAGACACACACAGTGCCACCCTTCTTGTTTGCTTATTCAAGATTGTTTTCTAAGTTAGCAATGCAGCCTGTACTTCTACCAAGGCTGAAAGAACTTTCCTTATTAACTGCTCAATCCAGCTACTAAAAGTTTAATTAAATCTGCATCTGTTGCCTGCAGGTCCACCAGAACACCAAGGGCCTCTGCTCTCTCCTCACTTCTGCCTGTTCATGGCTGTGGACTTCCACGGGATTGGTTTCATTGCCTTCGATGGTTACTCGCCATTTGTGCCAAGGTAACAGAACAGGAATGTTACACTAAGCATCTAGGAGACATTGGGAACAGACAAAATATGTGAGTAATTTTCTTGTTTAGGTCTATAGTTCATTCTGTGGAAAATCTGTTTTGGAGGTTGGTTTGAACACTGTTTGGGAGATAGCTCAATCTGTCTTTTCTTGAAAACCTATTCTTATATAATTAATAATTAAGGCAACATCAAAAGACTGATTGAGAAAATTGGTTTAGATTTTTCATCATCAAATCCCCAAATACACGCACACACACAGAGAAATCCTGTGCATGGAAATTCAGCAAGCCTTTCTACCCAGGAGATTTTCAGCCATCTATGGAATTGTCATGCTCTGTCCACCATTAAAATTATGGCTTGGTGAGCGTTGTGGGACATCACAAGTTCTCAGGGGTGCACACACTGTGTGCAATGTGCAGTTACACAAATGGGTGCAAGCATCCCCACACGTATGCCAGCACTGTGCCATTGAAACAGCATTCCTGTCTTGCAAAGCAGGCCAGAAATATCCTCAGTGGATGGACTTGCTATTATTAACTAGAATACCTATTAGCAAATGAGGCAATTTCTGGCTTGGTGCTAGTAGAAATCACAAGGCTGTGAGGACAAAGAACAGCCTGAACTGTTCAGGGAAAAGGAGTCCCTGAGAAACGGAACTTTACAAAGGACAAGGGAAAGGGAGGGGGCAGTAGCAAGTAATCAGCCAACGTTTGCACTCATCATTGTGATGGGCAGGATAAAATTGAGATGTCACTTTTCCAGATTCCTATCAAGTTCTCTTTTATCTAAGTTCATAAATATGAAGCTACAGAGCCTTTCCTGCTTCATTTGAGGAACTTCTCTTTTTCCCTTATAATTTATACGAATATCAGTGCTTGGGGAAGTGAAAGATTAATAGCAACTGTCTGTGGCAAGCAGAGCGCAGGCGGGCTTCCTTTGTGCAGCTCTGCAGCTTCTTCTCACCTGCAGCACCTGCTTTGCATAGTCCTAAGCACCCGTGTTTCTGCCAGTGCCCCCAAACCCTGCTAGCCCAGACCTACTCATCCACACAGCTCTGCTGCTGATGCAGAAAGATGTATCTGTTACTGCTTGTTCTTCCAGCGTGGATTAGATGCATTAGAATCCTGTATTACTCTTTGTCATGCCTTTCCATTTTTTCTCCTTCACCTGTCTTGCCACATGCAGCATCTGCTAGTCCTTTGCACAACAGTCAGTCTTCCTCTGTGTCCTGCAGCATCACTTCTTGTTCTCCCATGTCTCTTCCTTAAAGCACAGACATCTCTCATCACCTCAATCCTGCCCAGCACCTCCAACCTCACAAATGCAGTTCTGGACTTGCACAGCAGCTCTGCTGAGCAAACCTGGATTTGTTAGCTGCAGAAATACCCACACAAAGAATAGACAAACATCACTAAGCTCACTCTAGTTTATCTTAATTCAAACACATGGCAGCCTACTGGGATGATAGCCACTGATATGGTCAGACTGCCATCAGCGATCTCCCCAGATAGCAGAGGGTAGTGAGTAGACAAAATCTATTATTTCAGTTTAAATAGGAGCATTCCCTGATGTGGTGTTAGTATTGATTAATACATTTCTAAAGTTTGTATCAAAACAAAGCCATGGCTGCTGCTGATTTTACAGCCACTCTATCTGCTACAACAGCTCAGAAATGGAGTGGCAAGAGGTTGTCTAAAAGAGTGTGAGAGAGAGACTCCTGCTAAAAGAGGAGTGGTTTAGCTCCACAGATTGTGGTCTAAAGGCTGATACTGAGGAAGGCTACACTTGATTTGAATTGCATATGTAACTATGGCTCTTTGTTTCACTGTAGAGCAGGAACTGGGTGACAGGTAGACAGCATTTTGCTTGCCTCAGTCAGCATTTTGCTTGCCTGCTGAGAACTCCCACCTGTGTTTTTTTGTGCAGTCAGAAGTTTCCCAAGCTCTACTTCCTCTTGCTTAGAAGGCTCTACTTAGTTCTTTCCTTCTTGTAGCATGATGTCTTTTTTGCTTACTCAGAGCTTCTTCTAAGCTGTCTGGGGCATTCTTTGTCCCAGGTTCAGAATGTTCTCACTTACTCTTTGAAGCAGAAAACACAGGTCAAAAGAGCTGATTTTTTTCTGTAGTCATCACTGCACCACTAAATAAAACAATTAAATGTGAAGTTTATTTTAAAAATTATTGGGCAAATATTCCCTTCCATCTTTCCTTATTGATGATTTTGTTAATTCAGTGGGTTTCTGAAAGCCATATAAGTCACCAGCTATGAAAACTGAATACAGGTGACATAGAGCACATCTCACTTAAACACTTCACAGCCAACTGTGAATGACTATATATGTTTCTGTACTTTTGAATCCCTCCTTCCTTCAGACTTCACTTGCCTGCCACAGATATATATCTAGAGGGAAAGGAAGACATTCGAATGGGGATACAGGTGTATCATCCACATGCCACTTCATCCTACCTATCCACTGTTCAGTACGTGCTGGCATGCCATGCTCCTTGTCCTCCCAACAGCTGTCTGGGAATCGAGCAGCAGAAACCCTCCTTGTGCTCAGCACTGCTGTTTCCAAACACAGCCACTGCAGTGTAGTTCTCACACACGCTGCTCTCACAGCACAGCTGTAGAATGATGTTTTGGGGAAAGAGAGGCTAAAGTCGCAAGTGAGAAAGGAGCAAAGGTGAACTAAGTAAGGATAAACCAGAAGTGCTGTCTGGAAGGAGCCAGTTAAGTTTGGAGAGGGGCTTCAAGGTCTTTTCCTGAAAGCCCATTGCATTCTTATTGATATCTTTGCAAATGCTGTTGTGCTATCAGGAGCCACTCAGGTCCTGATTTTTCTTTGTGACTTTAACAAAAGGATGAGTAATAGAGAAATGTCATTAAATCAGTCATATTTTAAGTATTTTTAATGAAATATCTCCAACTATTGCCCCACTGGATCCCCAGGGAACAGTTACTTATTGTGCCTCTGGTTAGTGTTCACCTGTTTTGGTTTGAGCCTGG